>APFE030040251.1:0-57511 GCA_000404065.3 Pinus taeda | reverse complement strand
AAAAACATAAACAAGAATGTTATAAAAACTTAGTAAAATCTCATTAAATATTTTTTTTTATAAAAAATCAGAAGCACATTAAAAGTGATGTTTCATTTTAAAGATTGAATCTAAGAGTGATGTTTCATTTTAGAGATGTATCTGAGGGAAATTATTTAGATCGAGTCTTTATTCTAATTCTTAAAATAACAAGTTAGACACTTTTCTAAAGAAATAATTTGAAGTGAATGGGAACAAACAATGCTACCAACCAAAAAATAGAGATGGTATGATCATTCAAAAATTATGTTTATATTAAAAGGTAGATTGATTTTTTTTAGCCATTTTTATATTCAGAGTTTAATAAGTTTGCAAAATTTTTATTTTATTTCAATTATTAATTATTATAAATATGGTATGTGGTTTTATTATAAATAAAGTAAAATGACTCTACTATTGCATTTGCAGGTGCTCTGGGGAATCAAGCAAGGCAAGGCAAGTGATAATGAAGAAATACTAAGAGTGCACACATTTCTATTTCAGGTACTCACTACATTTATTTTATTTTATTTCAGTAAGTATCTCTTTTGGAAATGGTTGAGCAATGGCCTAAAACTTTCCTTACATGAATTTATTATTTTATTCTTAATAGGAAGAAGGATGGGTGGTTTGGTGTGCCTCTAAGAAATGATCAACTATCCAGAAAAAAGCTAGTGATAGAGACTTCTTTGCAACTTTAGCTTCCTATGAAGTCGATCATAATAGTTCATTACCTGAATTAGATTCATTGGATATGAAGCTTCCTTAGGAACTAGATCACCACCAATTTGGATACTAATTGCAGCAATTCTTGGGATGCATATAGGAGATGGAGCCAACTTGAAGTATGAAAGCTAGTAGTGGAGAAGATAACTTTTTAGGTCACCAATAGATTGAGAATTGGCCTATATCATATTGCTAGGACTTGTGTCAATCATCCATATTTTGCAAAACGTTCATGAATACAGAATTTCCAATCAATTGTAGATTCAAATGCATAAACATTATTACAATTATTTGTTATCAAGGAAGCTAATTCAAATTATACAAGGGTCTTGAAATTGTGGTTTAACAAGTAGATATGAATTTAATTTCCACCATTTAATGTGATTCAAGGTTTAAATTTATATGTTAGAGAATAAACCCTCTTGTAGGATGGAGAATTTTAGAACAATTTTCTTTTGCCTCATAATATGTCTTAAAATGAAGTTCCAACTGAGGATCCTACATGTTCAAATGACATGAATGTATTTCAGTGAATATAAGTGTGTTGCCATATTATTTTCAATGTTGCTTTCCAGAATTGTTTTTTCATTTAGATTTAAAATGACTTTGTTGTTAGCTTTAAAAATAATGGATTTATTTATTTATTACTCTGTTGGTATCCATAAAGGACATAGATCTAAGGTAATTAAAATCACTATTTAGGAACTTTGAATGTTGAAACCACCTTAAATGAACATTTAAAATGATTTTATTTATTTATTTATTTTAAATATTTTTTTATATTGTCTCTAGAGAGACAATAGTTTTAATTTTGGACATGTAGTCTCTCTAGAAAAAATATGTTTTTAATCTCAACTGTTGTCTTTGAAAAGAGAAAAATGTAATTATCTCTAAAGAGACAAAAATTAAAGTGTCTTAACAAAGACAAATGAAAATGTCTCTAGAGAGACAAACGAAATTGTTTCTTAATAGACAATAATTCTTGTCTTTATAGAGACAATAATAATATGTGTTCTATACTATCTTTATAGAAGAAAATTTTTAAGACAATAATTTTGAGACATTAAATTTTGAGACACCCACTTAAGGACAATATTTAAGACAACACACAAGTTTTTTTTTGTCTTAAGTTAAGACAATTAACTCAAATATTGTCTTAAAACCTCCTATATGTAGTAGTGTGTTAAATGTCATATGGTCCTAAAAAATTGGAATTAGAAATGGATAGAGTCCAAGATGAAAGTCATAAGGGACTCATTTAAGATATGGAAGATTCAATAATGTTTTTTTTTATTCATAAAGATATTTTGTAAAGAGAGCATTCTTGGTTGAACCCGAAACCAAAGCCTTGAACCATTAAGTCAGAATTGATAGGAGGTTGAGTTATTTCAAGAGAATCCATTTGAACTTGTCATCTAATCATTATAAAATCATTAACTTGGGTGCATTTTTTGTGGTAGATGACACCCTAAGCTTGCTAAAAGGAAATCAGGTGAGCATGAAGTTAAAAGAAGGAAAGAAAAAGTATAATATCAAACAAGTGTCAAATTCAAGAAAGCAAGTTAAAAAAAACAAGTTTAAGCAAGTGAGTTCAAATGGAGCAAAGAATTGAACTCTTAGAATTTCTAAACAATCTGATACTATCTATTTCTAAATACACAATTAAAATCAACAAAGCCACTTTTATTGATATTAAAAGGCATCTACATTATGCACATGAAACGGTTGAGTTTATCCAACTTGACTCACAACTACAATGTGATGAGCTACAATAGAAAAGTCATATTTCTGAGACATTCAACAATACAACTTTAAATAATGAAGTTGATTCCAAGTCACTCAATGATACAACTTCAAGTGTAGAAGTTGTACATGATTAAGTTTAATCGTCTTTTTCCAAAACAATCATCAAAACGAGGGAAGAAATTTAGTGCAACAAAAATCAATATGTCCTAGGATATAACAAAGAAGAAAAGGACTTGCATATTCCTAATTATTCAAATACAATCAAGTTTACGAGTGGAGGATTTATTGATCAATCAACATCATAAAACAATGAGAAAGATCAATAAAAGCCAAAATGTCAACATTGTCAAAGAACTAGTCATATGAAAGATCATTATTTTGATCTTCATCCTTGCAATAATTGTGGCAAGAAGAATCACTCGTCAGAGAGATGTTGAAAACAAACAAACCAACCATATTGAAGATTAATTATGTGTGGATTGATTCCTAGGAGTGGATGTCAATAGTGAAATGATTATATTTGTTTTATTGTATGATTCAATCTCACATGAAGATAAATATTCCAACCAACTGGCAAAGGAATATCGTACTCCCAAGTGTTTGAAAGTGGGAGTACAATGGTGAAACTTTCCTACATCTTAAGGGGGGAGTATTATAGGTTTTAACCATGTACAAAAATTACCTACACATGAATTCTTAAAAGACAAAAAGTATACAATGGTGAGAGCATAAAACATAAAATAAATATACACAAATATTTTCCCTTGGATCCCAAAACTGGGACTACGAGATTGATTTTTCATTATATTCCTTTCAATGTTACAACACATATATTTACATATTGAAGCATTCATAAACCCCAATCTTCTAGCCCTGGATTAGAACATAACCGTAGTTACCTTGACTGGATCTAGAAAATACCATGAGAAGAAAACCATCATGCCCAAAACCATGTACAAAACCCATGCTCAAAACCATAGGTAGGCCTGTCCACCTAATATGGGGTCCAAAAAATATATCCCAACAACTGCCCCAAACCCTGTAGAAAGGGGCTACTACCACCCTCTAATCCCCCGCTTCATGTCTGTGGGTAACCGTGGAAAGAATACAGCATACACCCAACAAGATGAAAACAAAAGAAAATGGTTATGGTCTCTCCTTTCAGCTGACAAATGGGGGAATTGACGATGGAATTGAAATTGAATTGATGATGATGGTTGTTAGACTAAAAATTTTGACAACAACCCAATCTTCCATGGGGAACCAAAAATTTTCATTGGACAAACAATTAGGACGTTGATTGAGAGCAAATGTGGGCATTTTTATTCTCTTGGATTGTTATTGGACCTAACAAAGGATAGATATATCCTCTTTCATTACAACTTCACATTAGATTGAGTTGTCAAGCATTTTTAGGGATGTGTCAGAGTTGTAGATGATTCACTTCTCTTGGTTCGCTCTCTTCATAATGGGGTTTTCAACATCCAATTTTGGTACTTTTTTAGGTAATTCTTAATTGATGCTTAGATTAGGAGTTTTAGTATGAAGACTTATGATTGAGGGTGGGAATGTTAGCTTCATATTCACAAAAACAATCAATAAATCCAAGTATTCACAAAATAATGAAATTATGAAATTGTTAATCATGAAAGTAGACATACTTTAGAAGTCTACATATGACAAAAGATGAGGATAATGAGAGAAGTTAGGGATGGATATCACATAAAATTAACTAAGATATTTGTGGAGATATTCATGGACATATCATGGAGAAAGTTATGGAGAATGTTCAACAAATTAGCCAAATTGGTAGTTTTTTAGAACCTCAATTCTATAATATGAGGCCTCGTGTGTGACAGAATTATGTATCATTATTTTCTATGAGTATACAATGAGGCTTAAAAGCCTTTTATGCCAAAGCTTATGTTTCTTGAATTATTTTTTGTTTTCATCAATTATTTTCAATTGGTATCAAACCTACCAACAAGGATATATTATCTTAAGTACAATATTGCCTAATATTGGTTTCCAAAAGTAATTGACCTCTATATTAGTTGCACAAACACATCAAATACTTGATGGAGAAATCTATTGTAACAAAAAATGTGACATGACAACAATAGGTCTTTTATCAAGATGAAGAATAGATTGATGGACTAGAGTAGGAATCACACAAGGCCAAGACTACTCCTTGAGACCTTCAACCTACTGCCAAAGCCAAATACATGCAACTCTAGCACCTCAATTTTTATGCAAATACTCAGTGAAGAGATTTGCTTGCTTCACACCTTAAGAAACTAGTTATAGAGACTACAACCCAATTTGTTGACAAGGCTACCACTATTCTTATTGTATGGAGAGAAATCACGAATTTTTACAATAGTTTCAAGACTCAGGTTTTGTAAATTGTTCTCGAATTGGTCCATTTGAAGTAGCAACACCAGTATAGCGACGATGTGTATTGGCATCATTTGTGCAACCACAATAAGGACCAATCACATAATTAAAGGATTGACTCAAGGGCAAATCAATAGATTGTGGTCAAGTATTATTGGTGCCTTTGCTTTTGTGATAAATTTGATTAATTTTGGTATAAGAGTCACAAAGAAAAGAAGCACAAGTAGAAAAGTAAATGGTCAAACGTGTTAGAAAGTGGGAATAAAAAGAGGAAAATGGTAATGACGAAATAGGATGGCTACATTGGAACTCACCAAGGATGCAAAAGAAGAACTAAGATGTTGAGTTTGAAGGAATCAAGTGGGAAGTGGACCAAGCAGTTATATTTTTTAATTGGGTTAAGTTGGACCATCAAGCGAGCATGGACAATATCTAAGGGGAAAAAACCTATATATAGCCGGATAGACAAAGTTGCAAAAGGGGGAGAGACCACGAACAAGGTCAACATACTATTGAAATGAGAATTAAAGTCCATTTGACGTATTCTATTGTATTCTTCTCTATTCATCTAGTTTTGAAGAAGTCTGAAGAAGATCTTGCATAGTTTCAATAGATATATGTTGTAATGGTTTGGCTCTCTGAAGTATAGTGCAAATGAGTTTGTTTAGGGGATCTATTTATATGTATCTTATGCTAAATTTGTTGGAGTTGCATATAATTTTTAAAAAACATTAATTTCTTTATTACTTTATTGACATATGTATAAAAGTTCTATTGAATACTCATAAATGAATATAATTTTGATGAATAACTTAATTGATGGAATCAATCTTGTTACCATCTAAATCCCTAACACATTACTTAATAGTGTCAGCATGCCTGGTGTGAGACTTTCTTCCCTTGTGGAAGATTTAAAATGATGATGTTGTGCTAGAATATGACAAACTCGTTTGTTGGCATCTTGCAGTTACACCCTAGGTCAACACAGTAAAATGTTTCTGCCAAAATGCCCATAATTCCTATAATTAATTAACTCTATTTTCGTAAATACTAAACCCAATTTATGTATGAATTTGGTGAGATATTGGTTCATAAGGTGAAGCTTTTTTGAACCCCACCACCATATAGCCATGGCACATTATAATGGTGGAGGTGGAGGAGGCAATTTCTACATTGTCTTTCATCCCCCACCATCATATAATGAGAGAGAGGAAATAAAGGTGCATTATGAAGGTCGAGGCAGGGAAAATAAATATGCACATTGCCTTCTACCATCCCCACCATTTGAAATGCACATTATCTCCCTTGACTCCCACCCTTATATACCCATATAAATACACATTGGCCCCCTTCCCCCTAGTTGACCCCATCCCTCATATTCCCACTAAAATGCACATTGTTTCCCTCAAACTTAACCCTCACTCTAATGTATGTTGAAATGCTCATTGTCTCCCTCAATTTATACCCTCATATACCATAAAATCCATATTGTTTTCTTTCACCCCAACCCTCAAGTGAGGGTTTTAGTACCCTATCATCCACATGGCATAAGAAAAACTTACTTTATAAGTGAAATACTTAGAGACTTCCATATTAAACTAAGTTCTCAATTATTCAAGTATCCAAAGAAACATCTTTTATTCTAATAATCAAAAAGTGGATTTTAGAATGAATGCTGAAATCAGATTATGAGAACTTTAGGTACATGCTATAACATGGGAATTTTGGGTACATGTTGTTAACACCTAGGTTGACCTCAGGCTGAAGGGAGGCAATTCTATGGTAACCAAAATCCACACTTAACCTAATAGCTAGCCCTACTAGGTCGAGAGAGGGCTCTCTCCATATGAATCTCAATCAATATGACTAGATCGGGAACAAGATTTTATGCTAGGTATAGTAGCTCAAGGGTTTTGATTGAATTGGTTGGTGTTTTTGCCAGATTAGGAGGAGCTGGGCAATTTGGGTCTGGGAAAATAGGTCAAAATTTCAGGGGATTCTATGGGGCAAGGTACGTATGATGTTCAACACCTTAAAGCTTGATGGGGTGAAAGGATAGACTGGTGAGGAGCTAAGAAGGGCTTGAGAAAGTCAAGAATCCTTCTTAAACAGAAGAAAAAACATGAAGTATTGGTGTTTTCCTAAGGCAAAGCAGTAAAACCTAATGTATTCCACCTATCTGACTTGAAAACAACCAATCAGAAGTAATTATATGGAAGAGGCATACATAAATAACATGAGAACATATTAACTAAAGAATAAAAACATGCTAAAGGCCATACCATAGGAATCCCATAAAAATAGCTTCAACTCTATTAGTTTCCTGCTAAAACTGCTACAAAATGATAAGTGTTCAGTTCATGAGCATCCAGTTGAATCCAACCTCTACAAATGACTAAGAAAATACATAGTATAGGCATCAAAACTACTCATCCTAACCTTCAAGGGTGAAATCTATGAGAAGAGGGGATTTTTCAACCATTTCCCAACAAAGAACTGAAATATAGGGAGTCAAACAACTTGCCTCTAAATGAGGGGAAACTGATTCATTTGACTCAAAACCACCTCTAACTGATGAATCTACCCTCTAACACTATTTTACCGTTGCATTTACATGCCATGTCATGAATTAGATCAGTGAAATCATACATGAGGAGAGAGAAATCAAATTCACAGTCAAAATAGGCACATTTTAGTTTCCATGACCAAAATGGCTCAAAGCGCCGACCCACTTTCAGCACACCTTTGGAGGCCTTTCCCTTAGCCAAATTGAGCCCATGATAGCTCATTGGAAATTCCTTCAAGTCTAGGTTCCGGAACACCTAGAATTTGTTAATTTCGAAGTGATTCCCCCTCCCCCCCCCCAAAAAAAAAAAAAAAATTGAACCTCCCAAGACTGCTTCTGTGTGTCCAGAAAGAGGCAGCAAGGTCATTTTTTGGTAGTTTTTGGACGTTTTGGTGGACCAGATCTACTCCAAAACTTATGAGAAATTCTAGGGTGCACGTCCTCATCATTATGAATCTTAAAATGTCAAACTTTTCTCCATTGGATGCCCCACGAAAAGTGGCACTGCGCTTCTGGGCAAATTTTCTACATTGTGAATTTCAAATTTTCAAAAATGCAAAAAGTTCTCAAAATTTGACCAAATTTGGTCAAATGCAAAAGATCAGATTTGCCAAATTTGGTCAAATTTTGTGCAGAAGAGTAGATTTTGATCACTGATGGCAGTGTGAAACATTGACACTAACATTGGCTCCAATGGGGATGGTAGCTCTTTGGAGGTGCCAAGAACATCGTAGACCTAGTAGCCCTATCCATCGGGCATGGAGTCAAAATCTCAAACTAAAATGCATAACTGAAAATTGATGACTTGATGACACAAATTGACTTTTACTCACTAAAAACTGACTCGATACTAAATGCAACTGACAAACTGGAAAAGATACTCAAAATGGATCTTCTTCAATAAAACCTACTCTAACTGTTCCATTCATCACCTGATCAAGTGAAATGAAATAACCAATGCAACCAAGTAAGCATTCTGGTTGCTATTTGAATTCTCTGCAAGTGCTTTCTTATGAACAACAAGAGAGAACTACTAAAAGGAAACTCCCATGAAAACTTGTAAATAGATCCAAATTTTCACAGATTGAATAATATGGATTCTCAATCTGACTCCAAAAATACTGCATACGGATCTTGAAATTCATGCGCACTGGGGCTTATCTCATCCAATGGATTATGTTTCTTCTCCTCGTACCATGAATGCAAACTTTCATCTCAGCTTTGTGAACAGACTCCTGCTAATAATGACCAAGAAATCGACTCCTGGATAAGGTTTGTATCAATACTTTTTTCAAGATCATAGTTAGCTAATGGAGGACTTTGACTGCAGATATCATCCATCACATTAGCTATTGGATCATGAAAGACTTGAAAATACTGTTGCAACCCACTTTCTATGGTTCTAATGAGATTTCATGATTTTTTGCAGGCTGCTCATTTGAAGATATACTATGTGAAATTCCCTTCAAAAACTTAAATGATTCAAAATAGAATTGTACGGAATCATCTTGCATCATTTGATCATATGTTCCAGCTTCCAAGTCTTCATCTGCAACTTCACATTCAATGGCATTCGGGGGCTGCAAATCTAGATGTGATAATTCTTAAACAAGGGTTTCATTTCCCTCAAGATGGTCCAGATCAAAACTTGTCGACAGTTAATTTCTGATTTGATGAAAGTTATCTCTGATGAACTAAAACGAAGAAAAACAAAAATGCAAAGATCCTTCACTTACTTCAACATTTGTTGTACTTTCCTCTTCACTTCCATAGCTGATATGCAACGGTTGATCACTGTATTTGAGTTGCTGAAAGTGGACTTCCTCCTTCCACAAACCAGTTGTTGATTTGTTTGCAAGACTAGCTTCTATTTGGAGAACAAAATCATCATCATATTGATTAAACTTAGGGAAACCATCAGTATAAAACACATCATGAAGCATACATGTTAGGTCAACAGATCTCTCTTCTCCAAGATGGTCTATAAAAAAATCATTATCAGATCTATGACAACTGGGACAAGAAAGAAAATGTTTTGGATCAACCACTTGTTCTTCTTCAATCTACAAGCCATGGCGTTGAACATCATACTCATTCCTTATGGTGATCTTTTGCATCATCTCTTCGATTGCATTTACCAAAACGTGGAGCTTTACCTCTAAAGATGTCGATTCCTCGGGATCTATGTTGTTCATCTCTTCTTCCTTCAACTTTGTCCTTCTGATCAGAAAATTGGCCTCTACATCTACTACATTGTTTTGCATCTCTTCAAGTGTTGCAAGGTTCCTTTCCTTCAGCTAAAACTCCATTTCCAGCTCAAAGGCTTTTGGGTAGTGTAAGAAAGTGGATCCAAGAGGAGGTCTTATATTAACCAGCATCGAGAAATAGACTTGGTTAAACTTGGAAGAAAATTGTTGCACTGTTTTCCCTAGTAGTCTTTTCAGTCGGTTATATTCTTTGAGAATCAAGAAAGAGTTCTGTTTGACCACCCACTTGTTGAGAATAACTTCAATGAACAGCTGGAAACCTAAGATGTTCATATGAGGTAGGGTTTTGAACCAATTCTTGACTTTTCCTTCCAAAGAAAGAGAAAACAGCCTAATACTGACATCCCCTTCATCAACTTCATAAAGTTCAAGAAAAGACTCAAAATTTAGTACATGTCCCTCAGCAGTGATGTAGTCACATTCACCATGAAATCTTGGTAGATATAGGTAATGACTTTTAGGGAAAGCATGGGATATAGGAGGTAAAATTAGAGGTTTGTATCGATCTGGAATTTTACAAGGTGTAGGAATATGTACAGAAGGTGTAGAATCAGTCTTTGTCTCTTTAGGCTCATCAGTTTGAAGGCGATCATCATAAGATTCAAAGGAAGGGTCTTGATCAAGATCAAAGGCATGCGAACATTTTGTATTCACAATATTCAAAGGGAAGGAATAAAATGCAGGTCTAGGATCTTTCCTCAAATACATTATACATTGTAAAGCCTTCTTGACATTCTCAGGAAAAGAGAAGAAATAATTTATAACAAAGAACATAATCTCTTGGATGAAATTTCAACTTGAATACCTACTCTTTCCATATTGTCCTCTCATGTTTCTATTGGTCAGGTTTATTCTCCAGTGGAGTCCTTGGATTTGATATTGAAACTAATTTAGAGTCACCAGGTGAATGATTTTATCTTTCTAGTGTCTGATCATTGTCCACCTTCAACAGTCAGATCTAAACTTGATATATTTTACTTAGGAACATAAAAATACATCCCCAGTATGGTCGGCACTATGTTAAACCTAGATTGGCCTCAGGCTAAAGGGAGGCAATTCTAGGGTAACCACAAACCACGCTCAACCTAGTAGCTAACCCTACTAGGTCGAGAGAGAGCTTGATCCAGATTTAAAAAGGAATGCAAAAAATTATATAGATAACCGTAAACACAGAGATGCAGTGGGAATAATACTATATTTCATCAATGTAAAATACTGAAATATGCTTACAAACAAGAATGGAAATAAACCAGCTAGGGCGATGGTAGCTTATCTCTGAGAAGAGATGTCGTAGCTACATGCCTATGGACTATCTTATAATGAGGCTAAAGGGCCTCTTTATTATTGAACAATAAGAGAAAATCCTAAACAACCAAAATAATAACCCGAGGAGATGTAACACCAAGAGTTTATGGGCCCCGTTGGGGTGAGTTGGATGGCCAACTTCCGAGGGTCGCGACTTGGTCATATTATCTCTGTTTGACGCACATGATAGCCCATTGGAAATATCTCTCCGAGGACTATGACGGGAAAAATAATTTTAGACAAAAAATCATTGGCAATAGATTTCCCAAAAAATGTCATTTAGGGCCTCAAAACGGCTCTAGAAGTTTAGGACCCAAAAAACTGCTAAAAATAGTATACCATGCTATAATTAAGGAAACTGAAAAACGAAAAGAAGCAATGGTGGGGATCCAACTAGAATTGGTCGGTGGCCACCGATATCCATCTAGATCATTCATCCCCCCTTAGGAAGCAATGGTCCCCATTGCATTGAATTCTTCCATGAGATGAGGAAGCTTCTGCTGAACTTGGTCCCTAGTGAGCCACTTGCCCTAGTGAAGGAGTTGGCCTGCTTTGACAACTCAATATAGTTGGATATTCTACTGGCATGTGTGCTTGATCTGTGTGTCCATGATCTGATCAGTTGTAGCTTGTTCCATGCAATCTGGATTTAACTCTGTGGGTGTGAGTTGTTCTGCAATGTCAGATGTGTCTAGTAATGGTGGAAAGTATGGTCGAAGGTGGTCCATATTGAACATTGGGTGCAGGCCAAGGAATGGGGGAATGTTGAGTTCAAATACATTGTCTCCCATAGCCTTGGTAATGGTGTAAGGACCATATCAGAGTGGTCTGATTTTCTGATAGGCTCCGGTAAGGTGTTCCTTTTGCAAAGGCAACCAGACTTTGTCGCCCACCTGAAACTTGTGTGGCACCCAATGTTGATCATGTCGCTGCTTGTACTTGGCATTTGATTTCTCTAGAATGTCATGGACCTATTGGTGAATATGTTGGATGTGCTCAATGAATTTGTTTACCTTATTTGTTTCTGACTGGACATGAGTTGAATCTGTGTGAGTAGCTGCAAATGGCATGGCCACATCAATGGGACATAGTGGCTAGAATCCCAAGCCCACCTTAGAAGGGTTGCGGCCAATTGAGCTATGGAGATCCCAGTTGTAGCTATGTTGAACATAGGGGAGGCTCGTTCGATGTGCGTGGCTACTTTGATTTGTACATGCGTAGAATGTGTACGATCATCCTGTTGAAAACCTTTGCCTAACCATCAGTTTGAGGATGGAAGGTTGTGGACTTAGCGAGTTTGGTGTCCAACATCAACCAAAGACTGGACAAAAATGTACTGAGGAACCTACTATCCTGATCTGAGATGATAGATTGTGGGATCCCAAAGTGTACCCACACTCATTCAAAGAAGAGTTTAGTAGTGCCTTCTGCTGTGATATTCTTCTTGCAGGCCGCCATAATAGCCAACTTCAAGAACCTGTCGACGACCAAAAAAACATTGTCATTTCCATGCTTAGCGGAAGGAAGGCCTGACAAGTAATCCGTGGAGATGGATTCCCAAGGTTTACTAGGGTTAGGCAGTGGGGTATAGAGGCGTTGCTTCTTGATGGTCGATTTGGCAATGGCGCAGGCAATGCATGATCTGATGTACCTACCAACATCCTGTCAATGATTCATCCAATAGAAATACTTCTCTAGTACTGCCACTATTTTTTTGACCCCGAAATGCCCAATAGCCTGACTGTAGTGTGCTTCCCAAATAATCTTAGCACACTCGCTTGAAGGAACACAAAGGTGACCCAGATGGCATAACAGGGCATCCTAGAGGTGAAAAACTAGAACATGTTGTCCCTCCAAGAGTGTCTAGTATGTGTGGCTGAATTTCAGGTTGCTTTTGTAGAGAAGTGGCCAATCAAAATTCTCGTGCCCACAATAGTTGAGCACAGTGGTTAATGCCATGATCGGTGATCAACTGAGGAAATCTATAACATTATTGGTGTTGTCCTTCTTATACTTGATATTCAAATGGAACTGTTGTAGGTATGTGGACCACTTTTGATGGGGATCATTCTGCAATTTTCCTCGGGTCTGTATGAAATATAGAGGTTGGTGGTCTGTGTGGATGACCATTTCCTTCCCCAAAACATAATGCTTCCTTTGTTGGTAGCCCTGAACAATGGAATTCATCTCTTTGTCATAAGTGGGATACTTCTGGACCATGTCTGAAAGTGTCTCACTGTGATATGCCATTGGATGCCTGCATTGATTAAGGACTACCCCAATAGCATAGTCAGACGAATCTGTCTCAACCTCAATTGGTTGTTGCAAGTCTGGATCTTTCAACTCTGTGAATGCCTTCTATTGAGATACGGACCAAAAGAATTTTTCTTTCACTCCTCCATTGGTGACTTGACTCAAGGGCCAAGTGATATGAGGAAATCCCAACATGAACTTGTCGTAGAAGTTGGCAAGGCCTAGAAAGTTGTGAAGCTCTATCAGAGTGGTTGGATATGGCCAATCCCGAGTGACCTGGATCTTAGCTGGATCCACTTGCACCCCCTTTTCATCAATAATGTATCCCAGATACTGAACCTGGGTCATGCCAAAAGTGCATTTCTCCAAATTGGCACATAACTTGTATTTCCGCAGTGTTTGGAGAACTTGTCAGATGTGGTGGAGGTTCTCTTCCTAACTCTGGCTGAAGATCAGGATGTCATCCAAGTATACCACTATAAATGAGTTGGTGAATGGCTGCAAGATGTCATCCATTAGCCTCATGAAGGTTGCAGGAGCATTCATCAATTTGAAAGGCATAACCAACCATTCAAAAAGGCCCTCCTTAGCTTTGAAGGAAGTCTCCCACACATTGGAGTGTTCGATTGGTGCCTAGTGATATCCTAACTTTAAATCGATCTTGCTGAAATATTTTCCCCCCTTCAGTTGGTCCAGGAGATCATCAATCCGTGGGATTGCATACCTATTATAGACAGTGATCTTGTTCAGTGCTCGATAGTCAATACAGAGTCTTCAAGTCCCATCCTTCTTCTGTACCAACATAATCGGGCTCTTATACAATGATGAACTTAGATGGATGTGACCTTTTTGCAGCAGCTCCTGAATCTGCCTCTTGATTTCATCGTTCTCCATAATGGATCACCGATAGATTGGTCCATTGGGCAGTGACGCACCTGGGGTCAGATCAATGGAGTGCTTAACTTGACACTATAGAAGAACCCCTGCGGGGGAGGTGAAGATGTCCTCATACTCCTCGACAACTTTGTCCATCTGTAATTGTCATGCAGAGGGGCCCTGCCTAGAGGTCGTGGCCACTGTCTTTTTCTTTCCTTAAGGGCATATCATCAGAAAAACAAATTTCCCAGTTTTGGAAATGAGGTTACTACATTGTTTTGCAATAACCAAAGAGATGGTGGTAGGCGGTGCTACCTATGGTATCCTGTACAACTTATTTCCCAAAGTAATGATAACAGCACGGGGCCTTGATTCATACACAACATGTCGCTTCCACAAGTATGGTTGTCCTAATAATACATCACAAACTTCAAGGGGAGCAATGTCACACAATACCTCATCCACGAAGGGCTTGATTTTGTATGGAAGGTGACACTATGGGCTCACGCGAAGATCCCATCTTTGGTGAAGCCACCCGATGGTGTATTGTTGTGGATGTGCCATGGTTAGTAAGCCCAGCTGCTTCACAACCTCTACTGAAATGAGGTTATTTTGGCTCCCATTGTCGACAATGAACTGTAGCGAGGAGTCCATTACGCACATCTGGGAGTGGAAGAGATGCTCCTCCTCCTCTGGATCTTCGGGTTCCTCCTTCTGGATCTTCGTGGTGGCAATGGTGGCGTTGGGCTTCACATCGATAATTTGATTCCCTTTGTCATTCCCCTTATCGGGTTCTGACTCCAAGTCAGAACATGCATCTGGTTCTGACTCCAAGTCAGAACATGCATCTGGTTCTGAACCCTTTAGCTCAGCCACCAGTGACTATTTGGCCCAACACTCACTTATGTTGTGAGTGGAACTCTTACAAAACTCACATCACTTTCCCGTGTCCTTTTTCGGCTTCACAACACTATTCTTTGCTTGTAGCTTTGGCAAGTTGTCTTCGGTCACCCCACCTTGGCTTTGTCCTTTGTTATGCACTTTTGGGGCACCTTTCCCTTGTTTCAGATCCACAGATTGAAAGTCTCGCTTCTTCTGTTTAAACTTTTACTCAACCTTGATGGCATACTAGTATGTCGTGCTGAGCGAGGAGATGTTTAGGAATATTATTTCTTCCTGGATGTACTTGTGTAGGCAGCCACAATATTTAAGTACCAAATTCCACTCTGTATCCTTGATACCCTACTTTGTGCAAAGGGTATGGAAAATATTGGTAAACTCTGGCACGCCTTGGTTGCTTCCCTGCCACAACGTGGTCCACTTTATGTATTGATCCTCATAGCTTCTGATAGGGTAGTACTGCTCCTTGATGGCATCCTGGAATGAATTCCAAGTGGGTGTAGCTACAAATAATGAACCTATACTTTCATCCTTCTGCTCACAGTAGGTTTCCCACCAATCCTTGACATTGGGGGCTACTTTGAGAAGAGCGAAAATAATCTTTTCCCAACTGGAAAAATCATGAACAAAAAAATAACCCTCTAGCACATTTAACCATTTATGAATGACATCTGTGTTTATCTGACCCTTGAATATGGGGATTTCAAAATGAACTTGTACCTTAAATGGTGTGGCATTTCCAAAGTTGCTGTTGGAAACCGATGCATCACCCCTAGGTTTCCGATGAAGGATCTGGGCAAAGTTGTCCATCATCGTGTTCCTTTGTTGCTCGAGGGCTTCTTTGAGCAAGATTTTGATAGTATCTCCTATCCCCTCGTCTTTCTTTCCATTTTCCATGGGAGACCATTAGGATTTGTGAGGTTGGTCTTACAATGGCTCAACCGGTTGAAGCCCTAACTCCTTATATCTAGACCTTGTTGGGGACATGCAAAGAAAAATAGAGAAGAAAAGCAGACCGCTCTAATACCACTGATCCGGATTTAAACAGGAACACAACAAATTATAGAGATAACTGTAGACACAGATATGCAGCGGGAATAATACTTCATTTCATTAATGTAAAATACTAAAATATGCTTACAAACACGAATGGAAATAAACCAGCTAGGGTGATGGTAGCTTATCTATGAGAAGAGAAGTGGTGGCTACATGCCTCTAAATTGTCTTACAATGAGGCTCAAGGGCCTTTTTATTATTGAATAATAAGATCAAACCATAAAAAACCAAAACCTTAACCTCAGGAGATGTAACACCAGAAGTTTATGGGCCCTGTTGTGGTGAGTTGGACAGCCAACTTCCCGAGGACGCGACTTGATCATACCTGTTGGAAATATCTCTCCGAGAACTACGATGGAAAAGATGATTTTAGACAGAAAATCATTAGCGGTAGATTTCCCAAAAAAAAAACTTTGTCTAGGGCCTTGAAATGGCTCAGGAAGTTTAGGACCTAAAAAAATGCTAAGAATAGTATATTGTTCTATAATTAAGGAAATTGAAAAACTGAAAGAACCAATGGTGGGGGTCCAAGTGGAATTGGTGGGTGGCCACCAATATCCACCTGGATCAGGGATATCTCCATACGAATCTTAGTCAAGATGAATGGATCATGAACAAGATTTTATGCTAGGTATAGTAGCTCAAGGATTTTGATTGAATTGGTTGGTGTTTTTGCTAGATTAGGAGGAGTTGGGCATTTTCAGTCTCGGAAAGTAGGTCAAAATTGTAGGGGATCCTATGGGGCAAGGTAGGTATGATCTTCAGCACCTTAAATCTTGATGGGGTGAAAGGCTAGAATGGTGAGGAGCTAAGAAGGGTCTGAGCAAGTCAATAATCCTTCTTAAACAAAATAAAAAACATGAAATACTGGTGTTTTCCCAAGGTAGAGGATTAAAACCTAATGTAATCCACCTATCTGAGTTGAAAACAACCAATTAGAAGCAATTATATGGAAGAGGCATACATAAATAACACAAGAACATATTAACAGAAGAAGAAATGCATGCTAAAGGCCACACCATAGGAATCCCATAAAAATAGCTACAAATCTATTAGTTTCTTGCCAAAACTGCTACAAAATGATATGTGTTCAGTTCATGAGCATCCAACTGAATCGAACCTCTACAAACGACTAAGAAAATACATAATATAGGCATCAAAACTACTCATTCTGACCTTCAAGGGTCAAATCCATGGGAAGAGGGGGTGTTTCAACCATTTCCCAACAAAGAACTGGAATATAGGCAGTCAAACAACTTGCCTCTAAAAGAGGGGAAACTGATTCATTTGACTCAAAACCACCTCTAACTAATGAATCTACCCTTTAACAATGTTTCACGATGACATTTACATGCCATGTCATCAATTACATCAGTGAAATCATCCATGAGAAGAGAGAAATCAAATTCATAGTAAAAATAGGTGAATTTCAGTTTTCTTGAGCAAAATGGCTCAAAGCGCAGTGCCACTAGCTCAAAGCGTAGTGCCAATTTCAGCACACTTTTGGAGGCCTTCCCCTTATCCAAATTGAGCCCATGATAACTCATTGGAAAGAACTTCAAGTCTAGTTTCTGTAGAACCTAGAATTTTTGAATTTGGAGGTCATTTACCACTCCAAATCTTCAACCTCCCAAGCCTACTTGTATGTGTCCAAAAAGAGGCAGAAAGGTCATTTTTTGGTAGTTTTTGGACCTTTTGGTGGACCAAAACTTCCAAAAATTCTGAAAATTTCTAGGTTGAATGTCCTCATCATTCTAAATATAAAAATTTCAACCTATTCTTCATTGGATTCTCCACGAAAAAGCGCAATGCCACTTCTCGGTAAATTTTTTGCATTGTGAATTTCAAAATATAAAAAATGAACAATTTCTCAAAATTTTCCGAAATTTGGCATGTAGCACCACTATCAAGTTATTTGGTTGGCGAAAGAAGCTTCAACCAATATTTTGAGTCTATTTTCCTTCCCTGTGTGGTTTTATTTGTTGCCTAACTCTGCTTGCTGAGGTGTGAGTGCCTGTGTTTTCCTCCTTCTTATAGTCTCAGTCTTCTTGGTCCATGTTTGCAAGGTTGAGGTGTATTAAGGGAATGAGTGAAAGTGTTTTTAGGAAGGGGGGATGGGAGATGAGCTTACAGGCTAGAAAATGAATGAGGGATTAGGAATCATAAAATGAGAGGAATGGCTTGGCTTGTTTGAGAAATTACCCTTTGGGAAGAGGGATAAAGGGATAGGGATGATATGGAATAGGGAAAAAAGGGAAAAATGGATAGGGAAAAAGTTTAGAGCTATAGTGATAGGTGATAGGAGGAATGTTGGGGGTTTTAGGGTTTAGGCATAACCAAGGGAGATTTTTAGGGTTTCACACTTGCCAAGGGGAAGGATGCTAAAAAGTTTAAAATGCAAACCAAAAATGTAGTAAGGGATGTTAACTTAATTGCATTGAAGGGAAGAGAGGAAAATATTAAGGTTTATTGAATTTTTTGAGGCCTTTCTGGCTTTCCTGCCAAAAGCACAGCGCCACTGCAAAAAGCACAACGCCACTGCCAAAAGCGCAGTGCCACCCTCTCAAAGCTCAGCGCCACCCTCTCAAAGAGCGACGCCTTTTTGAAAACCACCTTTGGAGGCCTTCCTAATGTCCAAATTGGGTGTGGGATAGATCATTTGAAATATTTTCAAGTATAATTTCTAGAACATCTTGAATTTTTCAATTTGGAGTTCATTTGCCCTGTCAAAAGATCAATCTCCCAAGATTGTTCAAAATGTGTAGAATGAGGTTGCCAAAATGCAGAGTGTTGTTTCAGTCAATGTTTGGAGGTCTTTCTGAACTCCAAATTGAGCTCATGATAGCTCATTGGAAAGCTCTTTGTGTATAGTTATCAGTGGACTCATCCAGCAAGTCATGTGGTTACCCTATCTAGGAGAAATATTGATTTCCCCAAGGTCACTCTAGAATTGCATCAACTCTCTTGAGGCAACTATATTTTTGACATTTCTCTAAAACAATGACCTGTGTAAAAAATGAAGGAGGTTTTTATTCTTGGGTCTATGATGGAAAAAACATCTCTCACTTTTGTCGAATTCATCTTTTCTTGCTCATGAACACAGTTTGAAGAAAAATCATCCCTTATCTGTGGTGAATGGCTTGTTGCTTTGAATGACTTCTCGACAAATGATGGAGACCTGGTGTTTGATGATATGAAATGGACTCATACCTTCTAATATTCCTTATTCCTCCTTTTCTCAGATATCTCTGATTCCATAGCCAACCCTAGCTCAATGGGAGAGGAAGTTAAGGTTTTAGTGCTTGTTTCTCTTTTGCTTTTGCAGGTGAATTGGTGCTCATGATGACTTGATTTTTGTAGTGGCAGGTGCTTAGAAACATCATTATATGCTAAGAGTAGTTGGGAACCAATATTACATATGAAAACATAAAATCACATCATTAATGGAGATAAAACCAAAATACCCTGTTTTCACCTCAAAACAAGTTTTGAGGTGAGAACTACATTAGGCTTTCAAAATGATAAATTATGGATTTGCTAATCATTACTTGCCTCCTCATGTCCTTGTTGATCATTATTGGCATGTAATTATTAGGTCTGACCATGGTGGGACCCTAAAAACTAATGAGACCAAACCTTAAGACCTAATGAAATGAATTGCAAAGGATCATGAGCCATGGCTAAAATATATGAAAGAGGATTAGCAAGTATTGTTTTGAGGGAAAAAATTGAAGAAAACCCTACCTTCAGTGAATCCATGACCAAATGGAATGCAAACTCATTAGTATGGGACTCCTACTATGAAATGTGAAAGAGCAGATTTTGATCACTGATGGCAGTGTGAAACACTGACACTAACACATGTCATTTGGGGTACATGTTATTTTTAAGTTTAATAACTTCATTATTAATCTAAGACTCAAGGTTCCCCGCTAGGAGACATAAAGCTCAGATTTTTCAGATCTCTCACATGGATCTCATATTACTCAAGGTGGAAGGGATTCTTTTGTTGAAAATGGGGAATTCCTAGGAAACTTAAAGTTCATATTTTTAGATCTCTACCATGAATTTAATGTTACTTTGGGTGAAAGGGATTTTGTCTTAAAAATAGGGAATTGTGAACAAAAATTTACATAATTCCTATGGGTATGTTAAGTTTCTATATGGTATATTTTAAAAATACAATATTTCTCATGATAAAATGGTCCAATGAATGACAAAGCTAGGATTACAAAATTACGATCACTCATGGAATTACATTTGGAGGTAACATCAAAACCAATTGGTGAATTACATTTGAACAAGGACACTGTTTTGGATTTTCTAAGACTTCATCTTAATACAATATATACATCTACTAAACCCTAAATTAATTTGGTCATCTCGATGTTTATCTTTAGTTGGGTTGCTATATAAATTTATAGAGTAAACAAATTCTATACCTTTAGGAGTATATATGAAAATCCCAAAATAATTGTATTTGATGAAGAATAAGCTATTATAACTTGCCACATATGATTTTTAATTATATGTAAAAAAATAAGATTATCACATATAAAAGAAAAAAATGTATCAAAATATGATTAATCCAAAATATTGTTAATTATTAATTCTTAATTTCTTTAAACACTTGCTTAGAATTTGTTTATAACATTATGCATTTAATAGGAAAATGATTGAATATGAAATAAAATTAATGTATCATTAAAATTATGAAATATAATTAATTATGAAATATGATTAATGTAAAATATGTATTTTTCCGCCTTTTTATTTCTACAATAGAGTGTTACATAGGATACATCTTGAGATTACCAATGTCTTTTTTTAACAGTTTACATGATAGAAAAAATACATGAACTTTAATGATGTACATCGACCCAAGAGAAAAATTTAGGAATATATGCATGACATGATAAATATAGCCAATTTGGTATCAAAATGAATAGTTATAACTGTCAATGAGACTTAACAAGAACCTGAAATTGTTACAAAAAAAGGTGTTGTTGAAGAGCGCCACCCTCATTGTGGCATAAATGGCAATAAGGGGCCTTTGTAACCAGGCTAAATCCACTTGGAGTTGCACCATATCCACACTCTCAAAATGCAAAGAGGAACTTCCAGGAGAGGATTTAATTGCGATACAAGAGAAGTTGTGATAAGAGTGTGCCATCAAATTTGTTTATCAAAAGAAAATAGTATTGAGCCAATATGCATATCTTCCACTGTGGAGAAGAGGCAAAGCATTGTCAACGCTTCACCACCACCAATCTATCCCATCCCTTCCTTTCCCACAATGGCACAACATTAGGCAAATAAGCCTTATGAAAAGAAGAGAATTCAATTTTGGAGCTCAGAGTTTTGATAAGTGCTAAAATTTGGCTTGTGGATGACTTCCTTAACATTTCCCAATCCCTCATTTCAAGATGTTGTTTGTAGAGAGGAGAATCCCGAAGTCTAGCACCATCAATATTACTTAATGTGGGACAAGGGAAATTATCTCAGTGCATACAACAAGGCTGACTTATCATATGAACATTTGATTGTCACCACGACTGAAACCTGGTCTGTATGGATGTAAGCATGTCTAGATTGCACTGGGAGTGCCATTTCTAAATATAAGGGAGTGGCTCCTAAAAGGAATTACTGTCAAAATTATATATGCATGGTTATGAAGCCTACCATCCATTGAAAGACACACCATGACAACAAAGTGAGGAAGCCAAAATATTGTGCATCATCCCCATACGAGGAGGGGCAAATGTATGGAAGGCTACATCAATGCTAATTCACCTCCTCCTCATGGACCAGTGCAAGCCAACAAAGGGATCTGCCAACAAGTGAAGGGAAATTAACAAGAATGTAGACAAGATGAAGAGAAGAATGGACATTGCAAAACATAAATATGTGCATCTTTGTACATAATCTAGACTTGTAAATAAAATGAGGGAGGCGGGAAGGCTTCCCATGACATAGCCCATACATCGTCTCCTTTAATACTCACAATGAGCCAACATGATTTATCTACAGATAATGAGGGAGAAGTCATAAATATTACTCCCACTACAATATATTGAATCTGTTCAAGGCAAATGACTATGAAAATAACATTAAATAGATGCCTATCAAAACTACGATTTATATGCATGATCATACCGAGTGGCATGAATTATCACTCATGATGGGTGAATTATGAAATAGGATTAATATAAAATATGTATTTGTTTACATAAATAATTCAACCCTTTAATAACACTATTGAAAGTTAAAATTTAGATTTTAAATAAAGATTAATGATAAATTATATGTCCTACTTTATTTTTGAAATTTATATTTTATATTCAATATTAAAACTACAATTAATAATAAGGAAATATTAATATCATTTTATTGTTTTTTTAATGAATAGTATCCCAAAAATGTAACTAATAATTATATGATATTGTCTCTTTACCAATGTCGTTCACTATGGTTGAATTTTCCTATATTAATATATTTAATCACTTTGGAATATGGAAATTGATAAATATTCTATTTATTTATTTATTAATAAATTTATAATAATTTAATAAATTATAATTTGTTAATATTTTTTTATTATAAATAATAAACATTTGATTTATTATAATATGATAATATTTAATTTATTATAATATTTTAAATCTCATTTCCTTATAAAATTTCTCTATCAATATATCAAAACCTTTTTTTATAAAATAATAAAAAATTTATTTTTTATTAAATATGGTTTATTTTAGCATTTTATTTTATTATAATTTTACTATAATATAGTAATACTTAAGCTTATATTCTAATATTTTAAATGTTAATTTATTTATATGGTTTCTCCATCAATATATCAAAATAAGTTTCATAAATACTTTTCATTTCATATCCTAAAAGTGAAAGTTAAATACATTGGTCATATCAATTTTAACAAATTTTCTTATTTACTATCATTATTTTCCACAATGCTCATTTCCATATTTAAAAGTACATTCAATGCAAAAAAATCTCTTATTTATTGTCATTAGTTTCCACAACATTCACCTCCATATTTAAAAATAAACTGAATGCAAAAGAAATGCATTATACATTATGGATACTCCTAAATTATAATTTGCAATCTTAAAGTGAGAACAACTTTGTGGTGATAGTTGACCTTTCATATGACCTTTTTGTTGATGCTTCAATGAATGAGGTAACAATTGAAGATCATTGTTAAACGCACTAATTTAGTTGATGCCATTTTGGTTTCATTGTTAAAGGAAAAAAAATATTGGTAACCTAGAACAATAACCCATGTTTCTTAACACAATGTGGATGAAAATTCTTAAAAACAACATAGACCACATCATGATTCCACTAAAGGACAAATAAAAACTCCCTAATTCATTGGTGAGGATTCCTTATTAAAGTGAAGAACTCACTTAGTGACTCCACCCATTAGGATTTGATCCCATGACATATAGAGTTGCAATTGTTTTATGAAAGTTTGATAAAGTGGATGATGAGGTAAGCATGAGTATGAATCAATACAAATCTTCCTTTATTCTCCTCTTTTTGTATCATTAACCATTGAAACTAAATAAGCATAAATGAAAGAAGTATTCATTACATGATTAATACACTAAGGTAAAGGGAGTTTATTTTAGAAAGTCAAATGTATATGATGCCCAAATAGGGCATCATAAATATACTACTACTCATCTAAATTAATTCTGTAGTATATATGAGTAGTTAGATAATATCATTTAATGGGTATCTTTGATAATGGATGTGTTATCAGAAATCATTTAGATGTGATGAGTTTTTGAAGTACTATAAAAAAAAATCCATGCAATTTTCTTTCATATGCATATGAATCAAGTAAGAGGTAAAGGATTGATAGAATACAAATAATAATCATTTAAAAAATTTTCAACTAATAAGGATAAATGGTTGTGGAGACCCTTGAAACCCAATGATGTAGTGAATATAAAATACATTTCTGAGTCGAGGGATGTAATAATTGATTGAACTCTTGGTCCTAAATATTAATATGAAGGTGTATCCATGGAAGAAACACCTCAACCTATGAAGAAAATCAAGTATGTAATAGTCGAGGGAATAGTATTCATGCATGTGAAAATAAATCCACCATGTGCATAATATGAGTGTTGATGGACTTACCTCAAATCTGCTATCATGTTGGGTCACTAGTTTTGGGTAGTAATATTGGTCACTTGTCAATTAACTTGACTACATGGACATTTTAAAATTTGTATGGAAAAACTGATTGCCACTTAGAATGACATGATATATTGTTTCATCCCATAAAATAATGGTACAAAATTTCCTCACATATAGGAAGTGAAAATACATATGTGGGATAAAGAAGGATTATTTGTACCATCAGCAATCAGGTTTGTGTCTTTACTAAAAGTGTGTAATTTATTTTCAAATCTTTGAGCATAAAATGTTTTCACTAAAGTAGTTCCAGATTTAACATCAATATATCAATATAGTACAATTTTTATGCTAAATATCATTGAAAATGAAACCTACAATATAGATACGAACTCTCATTGTTTATTATCACAACATGTATGTGAACATAATGAATAACTCATAGATTTGGTTGATAAACGGACTCGGCTATTTGAATAAAGTCGATAGACATTGACATCAACAATATTGGATGACGTTATTTACTTCATTATATCTTGGTCAACTTTGACCATATGAAAGAGTCAACTTCAACTTCAAATTGACTATTGAATAACCAATGAAAAATTTGACTTCGATGAAGCCCAATGAAAATAAGTAGTTGATTAAAATATCGAAGTTAATTGATGCAAAACCAAATTGATTTGACTAACATTATAACATTGTATATAATGGATATGCTTATTGGTAGTGGTATTGATGTTTAATATGACTTTTATAGACTTGATCTTATTTATTTTCTACTCTTATGTCATAATTTGATCCTCTTTATGCATTGTAATTTAATAAATTCACGAGTTTGTAATAATGGTAGAGTTTGCATAGAAAGAAACACATGAAGTATAGCTAAGTCAAGTTAAATTTGGACTAATTGTTTCAGTGAATAATTGAAGTCATAATTCACGGGAGCGTAAAATGTGATCTTCTCCAACTTTGTCATTGAAATCAATGCCCAGTTGATGAGATCAACCTATTACTAACATTCATTGATATCAAATCAACTTTTATTATGAAAATCCTAGTCGTCAACAAAAATAGTATGTCTTATTTAAGTTAAACTTATCCTTCATAAATTTAAACACAAACTCTAACAAATTAACATTAAGCAACAAGCAATAAACATATCAATTTATTATACAACACATTCGATAATACAACAACACATCAACATTAACTAGAAACCATAAACTAAAGTTATCAATAAGAAGGCAAGAACAACAAAGCATCTATTACAACTAGGAATATGATTAAATGTGCAACATACAAAATTTTGCAGTTGAATCGTGAGAGAAACCAAGGAGTTGATTTTTTTATATAATTACTTGTAACAGAGAAAACATTCAAGAGCAATAATTTCGATAACTATAAAATAGTTAAAGAGTTGAAGTTACAAAATTATGACAACATCAGAATATATTGATTTCCCAAGTCGCATAACGTTTCTTGGGTTACGACAGTGGAAAAGAGTAGGAGCTACCTGAAGGTCGATATTTTAAAATTTCAATATTCTACATATTTATATATCGTTAATTAATTTTTCAGTGCACATCAAATAAGTGTCTCTAAAAAACAATAATTTTTAACAATTGACATAAAAATAAACATTTTGTACATAAATATAACTAAAAAATTAGGGATTTTGATATTTTTTTGGCTAGAAATGAGATGTCAAAATCACAATTTTTATAGGAAAAATTTAACAAAAAATGGTTAAATAATAACATTTTTTTATGGATTTCATGTCAAATAATAATAATAATCATAGTTTTTTTCAAAAAATATTGATTCACATCAAAATTAAAGCTAAAATCACATAATAGAAATAGTGAACATATAACAACATTAATTGAATACTTAGTCTTCTCATGAAATGTCAAAGTCAAAACATTACAAGTATAACTAATTAATAGTTAAAAACAATGAGCTTGATTTCCAAGCATAAATTAAATTTAATCAACAATATCATGTAATCCAAACTCTTCATCTTCTATAATTTCATCATTGTCTTCTTCCACAGTATTTTCTGTTTCATTTTCCTCATTTTCCTCTTCTTATGGATCTTTTATGTCTTTCAATCTCCCAATGTATGTATTTCCAATAATTTCATCTAATGGTGGTTGAGGTTCCTTTTCCTTTTTTGCCATACGTGATTCATTAAAATCCCCTTTCCTCAACCCAATTTCTTGCATTGCATCTAGAAGAGATTGAAAAACTTTAATTCTTTGCTGAATAAATTTGCATTGTACTGGACATTTTTCAATGGCAACGCAAATTCTTTGTTTTTGTAGGCAACATGTTAGTGTTGTACCTAATTACCAAGCAAAAAATAAATAATGAAGTAAATTAGTATACTGAGATATAAATTAAGAATGAACATATTGAAATTCAATTCTATATAATAAAACTTACCTATGCCTGAAAATAAATCCAGAACACAATCTCATTGATTTGAACATAAGTCTATAAGATAGTTAATCAATGACTATGGTTTTTGATAAATATTAACTTTCTCTCCTTTTGATTATTTATCCTCATATGTTATTTTTTTCACAATAAAATCATAAACCAGTACTTCGCTATGACTCTTTTCATATACTTGATTAAGAATCATAGACTTATAGCTATCATCTTTTGTCCAACTATCAATATGGATGAACTAAAAATCATTTATAATTGGTTGATCTTCATTGTTAAGAAGATTTGACTTTTTCCTGTAACATGAAATAGTAAAAGTTCAATTAACTTGTACATAAGTGAATTTTTTAACATTAATCAAACATATAATTTCAACACCTCACCATATAAGTTGCATCCTTGAGTTTGTTTTCCCCTTGAAGCTTGTCAATAAAATTTCCAATTGTGAGCCTAAATGAAATGTCAAAAATCTCGATAATGGTGATGATGCGACTTCTACTAATCCCGCAACAACTTTACTAAGAGCTTGATAAGTATAAGGGTCACTACCATAGTCAATGGTTGGGATATTGAAACCATGTGGAATATCTGCAATAACTAGGGAATAATCCATTTTAGGTATGATTTTAGTAATGCCTTCACACTAAAGTTGTATTACATGATATTTAATAGTGCAAGCCCATTCCAAATTAAATGAGTAAAGGTTCTATCAAGTTCAATATTCCTAAGACGTTGCTTTCTCAATCATTTGATCCTAATTTTTTCAATAAAGATTCTGAAACTATCCAGTGCTCCATTTTCATCCTTCCTCATCTTTTTAATAAAAATAAAACAATATATATTATATAATATAAATATTTATATATATAAGTATATATATTTAATAAAATAAACAAATATATATATGTATAAGTTATAAAATAAAAATAGTATGCAACTGAATAAAAATGAATGTATAAATCAAGATACCTTTTTAATTGCGGGATGAAAATCTTTTAGTGTTGATTTAGAACTTGAATCTGGGTAGTTGCATACAACATCATCTCAACTATCTTCATTTAACAATTTAACCATTTTTTCTTGTATTTTCATGTAAACTTTGTGAGTGAATAGATAAAATAGAAAAAGTTCATATAATGATATGTATAACAAATATTACCAAGAACAATATGTTATATTTAAAAGAAAATTATAATCTAGAAATAAGTAAAAATAATTCAACAAATTTACTTTTGAAATTTCTCAGACATTTCTTCCAATGATAATTCCCCTAACTTCACATGAGATAATATTGCTTTAACAAGTTTTTCATCCTTCACTCTTTGCAATGCTCTCCAAGGTGTGATAGTCATATCTTTCGGAAGCTGCTTCATTTCATGACCCGATTTACAACTACTACATGTCAATGGTTTAGTCTTTTTGACATTCTAGTTTTTAATGCCAATGTTCTCCCACATGCTAAAAATCTCATTAATCAATTCCCATATATCTCCTGTTCTAAATGCCAACTGGAAAATGTTATCAATACTTCTAAATATATCAGAATTTACTTTGCTGCCTTTTGAATTTATTTTCTCCACAATTTGATGGCCTATTTCCATACAACATGCCTTTCGAAATTTTAGAGTAATATTTATCTTATCCCCACTAATATTTTCTTCAAATTCATTATGAATAAATCTAACCCTTTGAATGAAAGTCATATAAATCCTATATTCATTATTTGTATTATGATCTCATGCTAATAACTTTGCTTCCATATTTGATAAACCAACATAAATGATACATTTCATTGTTTCAAAATGTGGGTTATTGGGATATTCCTCTGTCAATTTCCGTTGAGCTTCTATAGCATGGTTCCCCCAAGCACATAATAATTGTATTCAAAACATTTTGGCTTGTCAAATGCCTCTTTGTTGGGAAATTTAACTGGATCAACAAGAAGCATGCAATTAGCAACATTAGCATATGGATTGTACCTCATCAATGTCTTCAAGTTATAAACATGCAGATGGTGTGGGTTTCTGATTTGATATTAAAATTCTCCTTCACTTTTGATCCAGGTTCCTTCAGCTACCAGAATCATCCAAGGTATTTTACTTCTGTGATTTTGTTAGAATTTCAATTTAAAGAGAATAAAAGAACATATATGCATGTGTAAAAAAGAGGAAACAAGACAATGATCAGCAAATCATGAATGTAAAATATTTGATAATGGAGTTCATCTAGTGTGAACTATGTCTCTAGGCCTGGTGTCAAGGTGGTGGAGGTTGCTTCATATAATGTTGGAAATGATGATGATGTACATGGACAACACTTTGTAATAGAAAGGTCATATGCCCTCAAACAGGAGTGGCTTGTCTCTCCACGATACATTCCACTTACAATAATTCTCACTTAAGAAGGTTTCCTCTCAGCAAGACAAACTAAAATGATCTCACACAATGTAGCAGTGAGTATTCCTTCAACATAGTTATACAGGGATCTCCATAAAAATACATGGCATGAAAATCTTAATACATCTTACATAATGTGGCAAAAGTGATCCAACACCATAACATCAAACAGGGATCTCAAAACATAATACATCATCTGAACAATTATGAAGGAACACATGACATGATTGATTCATGTACCTTCACCTCTAATGTTTGCTACAAATGGAAGGATAAACTACAAACACTAACTACCCCACTAAATTTCCATCACCGAGAGGTGTAAAATCAACTATCCATTTGTCGAATTCCAATACTGTCAAAATCTGTCCAGTAGGAATCTTTTACATTCCCCTTATATTCTTCAAAGATTCTATTCTTTGGGCTGACTGAAGATCTGCAACTCAGATCACAAATATGATATCACCATCATGATCCTTACAAGATTCTGATACTTTTGAGTATAAAGTTGGTTGCATTCTAACTCTCGCGGATTTCAGCCTCTATGGAACTTGGAAGATTCCTTCAAGATTCTTCAAAGACTCTTCTCTATTGGGAATCTGTAAATATTATGCTTAGATGGTGATTATAGTTTCATGAATGTGTTCCTTATGAAATTCTAGTTAAAATGACTTTTAAATTCATATCATTCTAACAAAATGAAAATCTATCTCGCAAGGAATCTTCTAGGCATCTTGAGATTCTCTGCAAAAATTTTGTCTCCAAATTTGTGCCATCATTCAACCTCTTGGAACTACATCAAGTTTCCACTCCTGGCTCAGGGTTCCATAGTCTAGGCATGGTTCCACCATTGCTGACTGTTATATACTAGGGGGTAATATGGGGTACAAAGGGAGGTACCCAAGGTAATAATGTAATAATGGGATGGGCCATAGTATTAAATAAGGTGGTTAACCCATATCATGTAAGGGGCCACAAGTAGTTAGCAATAATGTAATGGGCCCATGGTATTAGTGGATGGTATGAGGGAACCATAGTAATGATCCATGGTATTGCATGTATGAGGCCTATATATAGGTTAGAGACTCCACATGGAGGATGTCAAGGAATTGTGTCAAGGATTATTGTATGTACAGGCATATGGCTTGTGGAGTGTTATCCTTCCTTAAGGAGTGAATGTATGTTGTTACCCTACCTTAAGGGTTTGATCAATCTTGTTATGCTTGGGTTTATTGATAATTTCATATGTTTCTGGGCTAGATCTATAACAAATGGTATCAGAGCACTTTCTTGGGCAAAAAAGTGGAGATTTTTTTTTACTTCTTGCAGGATTTTAAGGGCGTCGAGTTTATAGTTCAGATCTCTATGTTTTGGTGCAATATATGCAAAATATAATTGTATATCTAGATTCTATGTGAAAAAATACCCGATTTCAAAAAAACATCGGCTGAATCAGAGTCCGGATGAAGGAGATATCGCTGATTTAAAAATCAGTGGGGTTGCAGATAATTTTTCAGGAAAGCTAGTTTGCGGCAAAGATCTGGACATCCTGGTGCAATATCTACAAAATCTAATCCTATATCTGGATTCCTTGTGAGAAATTACCCAATTAAAAAAAAAAATCAATTGAATCGGAGCTCGGATGAGGGAGATATCGCTGATTTAAAATCAGTTCTTTTTTGCAGAAATTTTGGTGGCGACGAGAGAGTTGCAGGGAAGATTTGAAAGTTCAGTGCCTGGATCAAGATTTCTATCACATGGGCAGATGCAGAATGATTGTTCCATTTCTGAAAATAGGTTATAATAGGAATTCTGAGCAATATTGACGGAATTGTGACCATTTCAAATTTTCGCCATTTTTTTGTGATGGTGGGCCTAGATCTGAATTTGAGGGACTTGTATACATTTAATGGCTCTCATCCAGCCAAATGGCTATCACAAATGGAGAAATGTTTTATATTGAATTACATCATGGATTATGAGACTCAATTGAGTGTGGGACAAATGTACTTGGACAATGAAAGATTGCAATGGTGGCAAAGGCATCAACGTTGCCTTTGAAGGCCCTTGACTTGGGACAAATTCACAAAAGCTCTTATGGACCACTTTGACCATAAAGCTAATCTTGTGGATAAGTTCACACAGACAGACACACAACCTAGCAAAGATTTTATTTTTACAAGAAAGAAGGAAACCAAGGAACCTAAAGGTTATTTTCTGCTGGTATCTCCTTATTATAGGTTCATGGATTGATTCAGAAAGAAAAGATCATTATTTCTATAAATCCTAGTTGCAAGTATAATTTCATCAATGTTAATTTGGCAAAAAAATTGCAAGTTCCTGCAAAACACATTGAAAACACACAGGCGGATGATGAGGATTTCCAAGTGTATAAGGATTTGAAGATTTCTATGGATAAGTATGTGTTGCATGGTGATTTTTATACGTTAGAGACAGATAATATGGATGTTGTTTTGGGATACCTGTGGATGGAATCAGTGGGTAATATAAATATTAATGTGCAAAAGAAATTCCTGAAGCTCTGGTATAAAAGGAAGAAAATTACATTACTAGATATTTCCATCAATAAACAGGTAGAGTCCACGGAAGTTGACACAGAAGATGTTCCAGGGACTGACATATCAGATGATGAGCAGTTGATGGTCGATAATCAGACACAAATAGAGGCTGAAGCTGAAAAGGTTACAGGTGTTGACACATCTGATGAGGGTTCAGTGGTTGAAGTAATATTGGAAGATAAGACACCACAGCAAGCACCACAACATGCACCAGATAAAAGTCAGGTTCCAGTAAAGGGTGAATTAAAGAAAAAGACACAGTGGGTTAAAACTTCAACATTTCATCACCCACATCACCCAGCAAGACAACCATCAAGATGGAAACTAATTAGTCACAAGGACAACAACCGCCGCAAGACAGATAGAGAGGAGTGAAGATCCACCTACTACACATCAACACAGAAGAGATACCATGGTCAACTTCCATATTAAGCAAGCGAGGCACAAGCAAAATCAAGGGTTCACCTTTCTATTGGATGGCTAGATGCACGTGCATGGTACCAGTGGACTACTCTTTTGAGTAGATCTTATTATTTATGTTCTTCCATGTTTCGGGGATGAAACATGCTAAGGGGGTGGAATGTTATATATCTAGGGCGGGTAATATGGGGTACAAAGGGAGGTACCTAAGGTAATAATGTAATAATGGGATGGGCCATAGTAATAAATAAGGTGGTTCACCCATATCATGTAAGGGACGATAAGTAGTTAGTAATAATGTAATTGGCCCATGGTATTAGTGGATGGTATGAGGGAACCATGGTAATGATCCATGGTATTGCATGTATGAGGCCTATATAGAGGCTAGAGACTCCACATGGAGGATGTCAAGGAATTGTGTCAAGGATTATTGTATGTACAAGCATATGGCTTTTGGAGTGTTCTCCTTCCTTAAGGAGTGAATGTATGGTGTTAGCCTACCTTAAGGGTTTGATCAATAAAGTGAATCATTTATATCTATTTCAATCTTGTTATTCTTGGGTTTATTTATATTTTCATATGTTTCTGGGTTAGATCTATAACACTCACAGTTTTGTTGCACCCTTCGTTGCGTCCTTTCTCGGTCCCTCTCTTGTGCAAATGACTCTGTGAGGGTTTAAGTAATTTTCTTCGGTGGAGCCACCAAGGACTGAGTCTGTGGATCATTGGTGGAAAAGGAAGCTAGGAAGACAAAGGTTGAGGAGAGGTCAAGGGATCAAATCATGCCCCTCCTTTATATGGCATATAATTTTAACAAACATATGAGATTAAATTTAATTTAACTATTTGTGGTTACATTTTTTGGTAATGGTTGGTGTTAATGTTTGTTTTATTGTGTTGCAGGCCGGGATGTGGGCCGGTTAGACTAGCTGGGTGATTTTTGAGCCTGTGCACCCATAAAATTCATGACAAGTGGCATATGGGGGTGGCGTGGTTTGGTTCCACTGGAGGCGGCTCACCCATTGCCCATTGTATTATATCGTTATAACGATATGCTTGTTATGAATGTGGATTTGGGGTTTCGGCTGGGGGTGGTGGGGTTTGACCGCCTGGCACCCCAACCTTAATATATATATATATATATATACAACCGACTAGTGGGGGTTGCATGGGTGGTGGTCTGCCACCCCTATTTTATATATTTTTTTGTTCTCAACGACTATTATGGTCATTTCCAATTTTAACGAAAATAAGGGTCATTGGGCATTTTAAATAGGCAACAATTTTTCCCATTCCAATGGTCGGATTTTGGTGACCACTATCGATGCAATTTTTAGGACCATTAACCCTGTCATTTAGCCAAGTCAACCCTAAATGTTTCCTTGACTTATCACTTCAATACGAGCTCAGGTTTGAGTGTCATTCGCACCATTGGAATCGAGGTGACAATCACTTTGATCTGGTGTTGGTTCAAGAGCAATCCAACCAATTTTAGTTTTGACCATTTCGGAGCCCTCTTAGATTTTTGCATGTCGAGAACCACCTTAATCAATCCTCCCCACTGAGGAGATTTTGGTCCTCCAAAAGCATAGAAATAATATGCAACTTCTTTGTACCTTGTCTGCACTACAAATGACCTGACAGGTCACACTTCCTTCTCCTTCACCTTTTCCCTTTGGAGCCATAAGTGATAAGCCGACACCTGCATCCTCTACAAACTTGTAGTACATTTCTACAAATTACTTGCTTAATTTACATGCCCAACTAATGACCCAAGAATCCCATACTTTCCATGAGTTTATAACACATACTCTGTGGTCAAGTTTACATCAAAATGGAAATAATACCCCAGCTATCAAAACAAGCCCAAAATATCATTGTTGCTTCAATGTGATGGAAAACACATCATCACTGCAACATATGATTTACAAAAATAAGGACAAACAATATTGTTACGTAAACAAGTGATGGACACACATCATCACTTTCACAGTTTAAAATAAAACAAAAAATAATGCCAAACATCATTGTTGATGCAACAAGTGATGGAAAACACATCATCACTTTTACAGTTCACAATGCAACACATGGTGAGCAAAAATAAGACGATGACATTCTACCACACCTAGAAAAACCATCTCTCACTTATCAAAATGAATGGGCCATCTCCTTGTTGTGCATTTGTTGGTCAAACAACTATTTCATTTGTTTCATGATCAGATGCTTTGTCCCTGCGATGCTATTCTAGATGGAGCCTTCAACATGTGGCTCTTTAATAACCACCTTTGTGGAAATGACTATAATAAGCCTTCTTCCACTAGATCTTCTTTACCTTCTTCTTTTCTTATTGTTCAAAGGGTATTTCATGCCTCATCTTTTTCCACATTGCTATTATTTGCCGGCACTCAATGAACATATGGTTATGCAATCCACAAAAACTTCAAGTTATTTTATGCCATGATTTATGTACATCATTAACAACATGATTGTAATCGAAATGAACATTCAAATATTGAGATTGTTATACCTTTCTTTTTGGTCTCTAGTATGCTCATGGGAACAAGAGCTTTCCTTAGCTCTTTCTCTGCAATGTATACTGCCATGGGATGATGGTGATGTGTTCCGATAATTATCTTTCCTCAATGGTCTCAACAGTGTCTCAGAAGCATCTGACACCCTTGACCATTCTCCTTTGGTGTATCCCAAGCTTGCAAATCGAGGACTTTGCAGGACCTCGAATGGCTGAGTTATGTGTTGGATATTAACACCAAGTCCTTCTTCATTGTACATCATATTGGTAGGGAGCCTCATGTTTGTCCCTGTAATTGGTATCTCCACATTTCCAACATAAATTATACTATGTGAAGATGAAGCTAAAGGGAAATTAACAGGTTTTACCTCCACCATAAAGTTGGAAAGAATTGATGAGGGCTTCTCATTATTTGATTTTGGTGGTTTGTTGGATCTCTTGGCACATTCCCCAACTTCCTTCCTAACATACCAAGTCCTACCTGATGGGGTAATTCCTCTACATTTGATGGGGTTTATGATGCATTTTCCATTAATTTTGAGGCCCTTCCCCTAATACCCCATTCTCTTTAATAGTTTGGAGATGATTCATGTGGTATGATTTTCAAAAAGAACGAAACCATCATAAGGAAACATACATGAAGTCAGAAAATTACTTTTTACCACATAGGGGTCAAGCTGCATCTTTTCGAAGGCCTTGTCCTTACCTTGCAGCTAACATAGTAGCCTCATTTTCTCCTCTTCCTCTTCTTATATAAGCCTCTTTAATTCAACATGATCATCTTAGTTGCTTCGGTCATTTCACTTCAATTATTCTAAGGCTTCCTCTATGGCTTGCAATTGAAGTTGCAATAAATGCTTCTCCTCTTTCTCTTCTCATAGAAGAATCTCCAATTCAATTTTATTTGCTTGAAGACTCTAGGTGATCTCATCATTCAAACGAAGAGAAGATGATGAAGGGAATGAGTGTACACTGGAATATGTGGATGAAGCATTTATTTCTAATCTCTTTGCCTCCTCCTTGCTTCTCTTCTCATATGCTTCATACATGATGTCCACCATTTTGGACATTCGCAGGAAAGTCTCGTACATTTCTTTGTCATGCTCCCTTACTGCATATTCAATTGTTCACACTTGTAATTCACATCAGCGAGAAGACCACTCTGATAAAAAACTTGATCTAGGTTCCTTTAGCTACTAGAATCATTCAAGATCTTTTGCTTCTATGACGTTGTTAGAATTGCATTTTAGAGAGAATAAAAGAACATATTTGCATGTTTAAACAAGAGGAAACATGGCAACGATCAACAAATCATGAACACGACACATTTGATAATGGATTTCGTCCATTGTGGACTACACCTTCAAGCCTGGTGTCAAGGTGGTGGAGGCTGCTTCATATAATGTTGGAAATGATGATCATGTACATGGACAACACTTTCTCATAGCAAGGTCATACTCCCTGAAGCAAGAGTGGCTTGTCTCTCCAAGAGACATTGCGCTTATAGGAATTCTCACTCAAGAAGGCATCCTCTCAGTATAACAAACTAAAATGATCTCACACAATGTAGAAATGAGTAGATCCCTTCAACATAGTTACAGAAGGATGTCGAAAACAATACATAACATGAAAAGTGAAATACATCTCAAATAATGTGGGAAAAGTGATCCCAGACCATAACATCAAATAGGGATCTCAAAACAACACATCATCTGAGCAATTATGAAGAAAAACATGACATGACTGATTCATGTACCTTCACCTCTAAATATGGCTGAAAATGGATAGTTCAACTACAAAAACTGACTGCACCACTGAATTTTCATCATCGGAGGTGTAAAATCGACTATCCATTTGTCAAATTATGACACCTTCAATATCTGGGCCTGTAGGAATCTCTTAGATTCCCCCTATATTCTCCAAAGGTTTTTTTCTTTGCATTGACTAGAGATCTGCAACTCAAATAAAAAATCTGATCTCGCCATCATGTTCCTTGTGAGATTCAGAAACTTTTGAGCATAAAGTTGGTTGCATTATGACTGGCAGATATCAACCTCCAATGAATCTAGAAGATTCCTTCAACACTCTTCAAAGATTCTACTCTGCTGGAAATCTAAAAACTTGCTACTCAGATAGTGATTCTGATTTCACCATTGCATTCCCTATGAAAATATATTTAAAATAACTGTAAACTTCATATCGTTATGATAAAATGGAAATTTACCTCCCAATGAATCTTTCATCCATCTTGATATTATTTGTAAAAATTCTTTCTCGGAATCCATGCCATCATTCTTCCTCCTGGAACTACGTCAAGGTTCCACTCTTGTCTCAGGGTTCAACATTCTAGGCATGGTTCCACTGTTTCTCACGGTTCTGGTGCACTCTTCATTTTGTCCTTTCTCATTCCCTCTCCTATGCAAATTATTATATGAGGGTTTAAGTAATTTTTCCTAGGTGAAGCCACCAAGAACTGAGCCCATGGCTCACTGGTGGTGGAGGAGGCTAGAAAGATGGAGGTTGAGGAGAGGTTGGGGGAACAAATTCCTCCCCTCCTTAATATAGCGTATAATTTTAACAAGCATATGAGTTTGCATTTAATTTAACTATTTACGTTTACATTTTTTGTTAATGGTTGTTGTTAACACTTGTTTTATTGTATGGACACCCGGGAGGCAGACCAACCAGACTAGCCAGGTGGGTTTGAGCATCGCTACCCAAGGAATTTGTGACAAGTGGCATATGGGGGTGTGTCGGTCGGGTCCACTAGAGGTGGCCCACCCACTACCCATTGTATTATACCATTATAGAAATATGTTTGTTATAAATGCAGGGGGTTCGACTGGGGGTGGCTGAGTTTGATCACCTGCCACCCCAACCTTAATATTTTTTTTGATATAATAAAATATTATATTATATAATATATTTATATAATATATATATATATATATATAGATATAATATATATATATATATATATTATATAATATATAATAATATATAATAATATACTTATTTATATATTTATATTATATAATAGTATATATATAATTATATTATATATATATATAATATATATATATATATATATATATAAGACACACCACCACACACCAAACTACCTTTAGGATGGTAGGTGTAGTGGCTCGCCACCCCTATTTTATATATTTTTTGTCTTCAATGACAATTATGGTCATTTCTAATTTTAACAAAAATAAGGGTCATGACGGATTTTAAAGAGACAACAATTTTTCCCATTCCAGTGACCAGATTCTGGTGACCGTTGCAGGTGAAATTTGTAGGACCATTAACCCTGCTCTTTGTCCAAGTCAACCCTAAACTTTGACTAGCCCTATCTCTTCCATACGAGCTTGAATTCAAGTGCCATTCACACTGTTGGAATCATGGTGATGACCAATTCGAACTGGTGCTGATTCGAGAGAAATCTGACCACTTTGAATTTTGACCATTTAGGAGCCCTCTTGGACTTCTCCATGTGTCTAGAGGCACCTAGATCAACTTGGATTATAGATTTGTCTTACATTAACCTGAAATGTACGACCACCCTCAATGAAGTTTTTCTTTGTAAAGTTATGTCGAATAGCATTTTATTTTGTTTTAATAATGTCATGCTCTAAATCATCTCCTGGTGTAATGATTTCCCTGATTTCTTTTGAATGTTCACTAGGATCTTCACTGTTGGCCTTGACTATTTTATGATGATCAAATTTCATTTTCTTCCTCCTAACATTCTCATCATTAACTGGAACATAGACATTCCTAGGCATTTTTACTTTTAGTCTTTTATGGGTCTTCTCCTTTCTAGCATCAGTTCTAATGTCATCCTTAGTCATGGAAACATATTCTTCAGTGTCAGTTTCAACTTCCTCATCTTCAAAAGTAACCTCTCTACCTTTGCTATATTTATCGATTATAGAAATTCTTTGTTGATCCCTTGGATGTAGTTTTGTAGCATCATGAATTACTATTTCTTGCTTGTTTTCCATATCTTCTCTTGACCCTATGTAGAAGCTGCTGACAACATTCATAATATCTTGCTCTTTGAAATGAATGCCTCCCAACGTAATTGAAATATTTTCAATAAAATCCATCAAACAAAATATCATATGTCAGTAAAAACTAAGTTATAAAAATATAATGATACAGTTACATTAATGTAAAGCACATAAATATAAATAACAATATTTACCATCTCTTTTGCAATGTCACTTATAATTTGTTTACACATCTTTATAGATTCCTCTGTCGTGTCATACATTGACAATGATAACTGATATTTAACCTTATCATGTGACTTGGTCAGTTTTGTAAGTACATAAACAACTTTAGTGTCTGGTATCAAACAGATGTATATGACTTTTCCTAGCACCTCATAAATTCCACTACCATTAGGGATATCAACATATAGATATATCTACATTTGTTGTTCCCCTTTTCTATCTTTCCCATACCATACCTTTTTTTTAAGCTTCACTTCTTTCGATTTCCTCCAGTATGAAATTGTCTTCTTATCATTTGAGGCACTTGATAGATTTGTAATTATTAGCTCAGGTTTGGTTCATTCAACAGTGTTTTTTGAAGATCGACCTTTAATTTTAGTAGTCTTTGGTCTAGAATGATTCGCAAAAAAAAGTTTGATACCATTTTCCTGCAAAAAAATATGAACATATATATAAATCAGTAAATTACAAAAAAAACAATAGCTTAAATAAAAAAACAAAACGAAACAAGATCTAAAAATCATAAATAATCATAAATCATAAATAATTTTGTGAAACATAACCTTTTTAAAAAAATAAAAAAATGCATCCCCCTACTACCCCACCCCCATGGGCCCAATGGGCCATAGGTGTGGGGTGGTAGGGGGCTTCCCATTGGTCTGCTAGGTTGGGGAGGGAGGGGTTGTGTGTAGCCCCCTCCTAACCCTCCCCATGGTCCAACAAGCCTGTTGGGGTGGAAACTCGCTTATGAGAATTGTGCCTCCACCCCCATGGGTTCGTTGGACCACGGGGGTGGGGTGTGAGGGGGTTGCACACAGCCTCACCCACCCAACCCCCGTGGCCCAACAAGCCCATGGCTTGGAAGCCTGATTCTAAGAATCAACCCCCACCCTTGGCAAGCTGGGCCATGTGGGTGGGTGCCGTCGATAGGCATGACCGAGCCCATCACACCTAATGCAGATGTAGAGGCCTTTTTCCCACCATGGGGTTGTCAATTAAGGCTGGCTCATATAAATTTTTATTTCTAAAAAAAATTGAAATTTCATTAATAAAAATTAAATATTATTTTACTAGAATATGTTTTGGGTATGGTATTTTACATGAGGGTAGCAACCCAACTCACACATAACTACTAGTAAACCTATTGAATTTTAAAACTTGCACAGAGCGAAAGGGAAACTAACCTTTCAAATGTCATTGAATATGTTGTCGATAACAATATGGTTGCTCCAAAAATTCACTCCAAGTCTTTTAACAAACTTCGAAAATCCTTGATGTGATGTGAGGAATAGTGATAATGGAATTTATGATATAGCGGAAATTGCGGAATTGTTTTACCGCACAGTGAATATGGGATTAATTTGTTTTTATAAAAACTTTAAGATATAAATCTTGTTATGGTGAGATATTAAATTATGATAATGTGAACATTACAAAATTGTTTTACTGCATGGTGAGTGTGGTATTAATTTTTTTTATAGTAAAAACTTAACATATAAATCGTGTTATAGTGATATAAAAAATTATTTTAAACATGTGATAGAAGATATAATAAAAATGAAAAGAAACATTAAATTGTCTAGTAAATGCTATTTATTTTAAGTAAAAAATTAATCTAGGTAAAAGATTTAGTTTAAAATTTCAATTTAAAGATTTAGTTTAAAAGATTAATTTCATAAGAAAATTTTAGTTAAAAATTTTCAATAAATTGTAGAAGAAAATATGGAGGAAAATACATGAAACAAAATTTGAAGCAAAAAATTTTGGTGAAAATTTTTAGAAGAAAACTTTGGAGGGAATTTTTCATTCTTTAAGCTATATATTATCATTAGGAGAGAGTGAAAATATCTTTTGTTTGAAAGGCATGGATTCTTCTGATAATGAAGCTTCTCTTTATGAAGCATTAACATCATCGTCGCATAACAATTCTATTCATATTAATCAATATAATGGAAATTATTCCACTATGAATAGAGAGTCAAATCTTCCACTTAGTCATAATCCCGAGGACTATGAAGGTAGCAGTGATGAAGGGAAGGACAAATATTTTCAAATAAATAAGGAGTCACAGTTTCCACTTAGTCCTAATCCTATGGACTATGAGAGCTACAATGATGAAGAGCATGATGAAGATTTTCAAATAAGTAAAGACTCATGGTTTCCACTTAGTCCTAATCCTATGGACTATGAGAGCAGTAGTCATGAAGAGCATGATGAATAATTTCAAATGAATAGAGATTCATGGTGTCCACTTAGTCCTAATCCTATGAACTATGAGAACAACAATGATGAAGAGCATGATGAAGAATTTCAAATGAATAGAGAGTCACGGTGTCCACTTAGTCCCAATCCTATGGACTATGAGAAGAGTAGTGATGAAAATCATGTTGAAGAATTTCAAATAAATAAAGAGTCATGGTTTCCACTTAGTCCTAATCCTATGGACTATGGGAGTAGCAATGATGAAGAATTTCAAACGAATAGAGAGTCACAATTTCCACTTAGACCTAATTTTATGGACTATGAGAGCAACAATGAAGAAGGCCATGATGAAGAATTTCCAATAAACCGAGTCACATTTTCCACCTACTCCTAATCCTAAGGACTATGAGAGAAGTAGTGATGAAGGGTAGGATGAAGCACTTAGTCCTAATCCTAAGGACTATGAGAGCAGTGATGACAAAGAGTAGGATGAAGCACTTAGTCCTAATTCTAAGTACTATGAGAGAAATAGTGATTAAGGGTAGGATGAATAATTTCCAATAAGTAAATAATCACATTTTCCACGTAGTCCTAATCCTATGGACTATGAGAGTAACGCTGGAAATGCACATGATGAATAATATCGAATAAATGTTGAGTCAAATTTTCCATTTAGTCCTAATTCTAATGGTTATGAGGGTAGCACTAAAGAAGGGAAATATGAAGAATATCCTCCAAGTTAGTATTTCAAAAGCACAGATGATCATAGTGAGGATAATATTCCTCATAATGATGATGAAAATTCTTATACAAATGATGATCCATTGATGGAGATGTTGCTCGCAAATATTGTATCGAGGAGTAGGAGCGGACCTGTTTGTATCAATCCAATATGTTCTAGTTATACAAGGGGTAGAGAAGAATATTTGACGAGAAGAAGTTCTATCAGTGATCTCATTTCAAGTGAATGTTGTCAAAAATATTTCTTGAAACATATGGATTTCAAGTTTGCATTGGAGAAAAGGAAGAGATATTTCTCAATGAATAAATGCATGCAAAATTCATATTTAGTGGGGTGCATGCAATCTACATTGTCAAGTTATGAATATCATATTGGGTCTTTATTTATCTATAGAAAGGCTTTCAAAATTCTTCATTCAATTGGTAATTTTTCTCTATCAATAATCTGAGAAAATTTAGAAAAGGATCCCACATTTTATTGAGAAATATGCCATAAATGCCAGTCTAGGCCATTATCAAATACTAAAATGTTATGGATGAAAGACTTGTTTTCAAAGCATGGAGAGTGTATTCCAAATAGACATACTATATATATTCCATATAATTTCTCAATATGATAAATCTACAACTTATACAAATAATATGTAGAAAGTGCTTAATGAAATGGTCGATTTACTACATATCAATATTTTGTGAAGATATGGAAGAAAGAATTCAACAATGTCCTTATCCCTAAGAAAACAAGGATGGGGATTCGCAGTAGATGTACTTCTCTTAAATAAAAAAGGGATAAATGTGAAGGGGCAGAGAGAGGTAAGCATTCATAAGATTAATTTTTAAAATTGTATAATCATCAACTCAAAACATATTTATTAATGACTTTCTTTTATGTTGGGTAGATTCCATTGTCAAAGTGCTTCAAGAGCATTGCAAAAAATAAACAAGTGAAAGGAAAATGTTGTATAAGCATGGAAAGAAGTGTTATGATAATTCAAACAAATATTTGTGTTTGATAATTGATGGTATGGACCAAAAGAAAACACTTCTTCCACATTTTGTTTGCACACCCAAAAATTTACCGGAGGGAAATTTTATTCAGTATCACTTAGTAGGTTGTATGGTATTCAATGGGAAAATGTTGCTAAGGGTATACTTCACAGCTCCAAATATTGATAATTATGAAAATCTAAATATAACCATAACATGATGTGCTTTCTGATTGTTCTAGTAATCTTCTTGAAGTTTTGTATCTACAACTAGACAACACTTGTCCTGAAAACAAAAATCAGATATTTTTGGATATATAAACATGCTTGTTGAATTTAGAATCTTTCAGAAGGTAAAGGTTGGTTTCCTTCTTGTTGGGCACATTCATGACCATATTGATCATATGTTCAATCGTTTTTCAATCACATTGAGGAGGAAGGGAGTTTGGAGCCTGCCATCATTAATTGAACGTATTAAGAAATCATACATGCCATAGCCTATTTTTGATGTGTTGGAAGAAACTGTTGACATGCAAAGGTTTATTTTGGGGTCGCACGGTGAGGAGAAATGCATTAAAATACTTAATGACATTAGCTACCAACATCAATTTCGTATCAAAAAAATTGATAGGAAAACACTAATATGGGGCAAGAAGTATTCAGTTACTACAGAATGGGCGTCATAATTAGGTTTGGAATTTTTGAAGTTCATTACAATCAGTTCTTGAAGTTGATAATGCATTCAAGCATAATATAGATATAAATTATTCTAATTTCCTGGAAGAAATTAAAAAATGTATTAGATATACATATGAGTACTTTGATATTGTTGATTCATTTTGTTGGGAGTCTTTTTTCAATAATCAAAGTGATATCATTTCAAGAACAACAAATGAAGATATACCTTTGAAAACTACATTTATTTGGCCGCAAAATGTGTCAAATGAACATGAGGAAGGAAACATTGATGAACAACAACAATCTCAAGGTATTATTAATTCTTCACAAGTAGAGGAAAGAGAAATGTATATTGGTTCCAGAAGATCTCGTACACAACATGAAGCGACAGAAGACCTTTACAGGGGTTTAGTACAAGATATTAAGCAGGGTTGCATGATTTTAGTGCTAGCAGATGGAGATCCAAATGGCTATCCATTATGGGTTGCTAAGGCTATAAAGCTCATTACAGAAAATGAAGATGTTGCGGGTGTTGAAGTACATTGGTATGCCATAAATACACACCCATGAAATGGTGTGTACAAGCTAGAGATGGTAGTTGATAAAAAAAAATTGGCAGAAAGAGAAAAGAAACGGTACAAATATAAAGCAATGCCACACGGACATCTTAAAATTAGAGGATGTTGACATACATGTTTATGACTTCAATTTAAAAAAGGGAGGAACTTTTCGCTTCAAGACGATAAAGATTCTGAAGAGGTTATTACCAGAAGAAAAAAATGTTGAGATGAGAGTATGTTGAAACCAGTCACTGATCCAGAAGAATTTTGAAACCTGAAATGGTGAGCATGCATGTAGCCTCAGAGGGGGCACTAGTTAATGGCAAAGAAGAATATTGAACATCTTCATTTGCATCAAGTTAGTCATCTAAAGATGTGAATTCTGATGGTGTGCAAGAAAATATGAGTGATTCTGAATAATTCTCTAAGACAGTTTATATAACTAATGTTTGTATCGTATCTTGAAATACAAATTTTGATTTCCATATGGTGCTAAATGAAGTTATGAGTCATTTTTATGTTTGTTGGATTATATGTTTTAATTATGATGATTTTTAATGTTTAGAATATCTACAATGCAACAATAACTTAGAGATATAATTTGTGTTTCATTCAATCTACAAGTATTGACATTTTTATTAATTTACTCATGTAATTTGTTCATAATATCATGGTTGAAACATGTTGAAAACTTAGGGTTTTTTAATTCTATGGTTGAAAATTTTTCAATTTTTTTTTATTATCTTTAATGTTATGGCTGAGAACAATTCGAATTTTAGTGATCTTTGGTGTAATGTTATTATATGTTTAACAACATGGATGAAAAGTGATGCAATTTTAATGTGTTTCAGATCCCATTATTTTATCTTTATCGTCATTACTAAAAAATGTTGAAATTATACGTGGGAAAGAAAAATGCTATTCTACCAAAAACAATACTTTGTTTTTCTCCTAAAAAATAATTGTTTTTTACACAAAAAAATTGGTTTTACTGCTATTTTTAAAATATGATGAAAATGAAACCTAAAAAAAGCATCGTTCTAGTAACCACACTTTTCATTTTTAGCACTATTTTTCATGTTCTTTTGGGGATTTTTTACTAGAGTTCCTGTTTTGAGTTTATAGTTCCCATTTTAAAGTTTAGATTATTATGTGACAAGGAGACATTGACAATAGTAGATAACATGTACAATAACATGGAGATGATAGTTTCAACCCCATTACATGTTCAGGGGGAGCATGTTCAACTTATGATAAGCATGGAGTTGAGAATTTTACGGGGACTATCTCCCTTTGTATTTTTTGGTATTGATCCCTAGTTTTCGTATTTCCCTTTTCCATTGATGTCAAAGAAGTAGAGATAATCGAAAGTTGGAATAGAGAATGGTGTACAGAGAGAGTTTTCATTTCAGAATCAGAGTTGTGGAGATCAAGTTGAGGTTGACATCAATGACAAAGAGAGAGCATGCTGGCAGGTAGTGTTGGCATTGATGCCAACAAGGTCTTAGCATTGATTTTCTTATCATCTATGTCAACAAGATGATGGTGGCTCTCATGGTTTGTGGTTAGTATGACGATCTACTAGACATGAGTTGTCACTATTTTGTTTCAAAGATGTTGATCCATTCATATGTGTTTCTCCAACTAGGTCTTCATGACCCTAAGTTGATGAAGATGTATTTGGAAAGCTAGTCCCTTATGTTGATTTTTATTCATTGTATCAATCAAATATATGGTCCTCAATGTTTGTTACAGTGTCTCACGGTTGTACAATTATATATATAATATATTATAATATATATATATATATATTATAATATATATATATATATATATATAATTCCACTCGAAAAATCGTAATCTTTCATTAACCTTGAAAAATTACATATTGTAGATGCAAGATGAATATGCTATGTGTGTGTCAACCTCTGAGGGCTAGGTAGTGAATAAAAAATATCAGCATAATTACCAGAAACATCACGAAGGATATTCATATTCAGTCCTTCTATTTTATATGCATATTTTCCACGTAGGGCCATCTATATATATAATAAATCAAATATCAAAAGATATTCAGTCAATGGCTAATCAGCCTTGTGGTATGTGGGTATAATAGTTAATATTAATATATTATATATATATATAATATATATATATATATATATATATATTATATAATTAATTATTAATATATATATTATATATATATATATATATATATAATTTTCTAAGCGATCTGAGTTGTGAGACAATTGGATTCTTAACCTTTTGCTTCAAAAACTGTGACCCAAGGGCATCTAAAGTATCAAAATCACTCGAGGATCGCGCTCAGTTTGGGTCACACCATTCGTTAACATAGATGGATTTTTCCAATAGAATATTAAATTGTTGACCTTCACATCTCATAATGCCTTTAAAAAATACCGTATCATCGTCTATTCTACACCTTGTCGGTGAAAAATTTAATATATTAATTAAACATATATACATTTTGAAAAAAACATTTAAATAAATTCTTAATTAGGACAAAACACTACTCTCATCAATTTCACCCATTTCACAACCACTCCAATCATGGTGAGAAGAATGGGAAAAAGTGAACTCTCATTATATCATGGAGATTCTTAATTTGTAAATAAAATAATACTATTTTCAAAAAGAATCTCTATCTTTGATCTAATATTTTAAATACTACTAAGAATACAATAAAATATCTATTGACAATTAAATGATATTCTCAATTTGTTAATAATTTTTTTTTACAATACATGATTTATCAATACCATATACCCAAAAAATATAACTCATTTAATACCATTCTAGTTCATATAATTTATCTTCTTTTAATTAATCAAAATGGAAAAAATGTAACAACTATTCTAAAAATATTATTTTTATTATCTATATATTTCTTAATTAATCAATTTAATTAAAATTTAAAAATAACAATTATTCTGAAAAATAAATCTTATTCTTTGATTTGTGAATACCATTAAAAATATGCTAGAATAAACATGTATAAAATATTTATGGAGGTCCAAATTTTCTCATTCACCCATTAATTATTGTTAATTATAATATTCTCTCATTAATCATTGTTAATTAAATTAATATGAAAAACATATTTCAAATATTTTATTATAATTCTAAATTTTATGTTTAAATTTAATATAATGATAATTATTATAATAATATTTAAATATTTCAAATCACCATTAAATATGTGTTTATATACCGTAACAAATTCATTGTAATTATCCCAATTGTATCATATATTCCATAACGCAATAAAGTCAAATTATTAACAATAATTTAAATTTTGTAAATATATAATATAATGTTGATTTTTATTATTAATTTTAAAATCATTACGAATATTATAAAAATATTAAGCTATTATGTGTGACAAAAAAATAAAGAAAATACATGATGCTCCTTGAGATAACCCTTTAAGGAGATCTAGGATATATAAGAGATATGGTAAACCTTTAATATGTTTGGCTTATGGTTTCCTCGTCGTAAAATTAAGTATTTCTACTTAATGGATTTTATATTTTGGGTTTTGCATTAACAAATTAACTTATTAAATAGGTGAACCTATAAGAGCACTGCTAGTGTAAAGTAAACTATAATATAATTTATTAATTAATTTAATCAATTTTTTAATTGATGATAATTAAATAAATTATTAGTGGTTGTAATTAAGCAAATTAGCTTATGAAAATTGAGTTTAAAAATTATAAAGTTAATATAATACTAAATTTGTTAATTAATTTTGAATTAGATTGATTTTATTTGAATGATTATTAATTAAATTAAATTCATCTTAATTTAAGATCCAAGAAAGATTAATTTTTTTTCACTCTAAACAAAGTTTACACTTCAAAAGATTTGATCCCAAAAGATTTTATCTTTCTATCCTCTAGGTAGATTCAAGTTAAGACATATCTACAGTGATTATTAATAACTATAATTATTGTTTTCTTTTATTTTTCTTTTATGTAAGTGGGCAGAGTCAATATAATATAACATAATACCATATTACAATATTTCTTAAATATATAATATTTACTTTTAGGATTCAAGATATGGTATATTCTAGACATGGTGAAAGTCTAGCAATGAAACTTTAGGAACTAGAAGAGAATCTTTAATTTCCAAGTAGTTAAGATAGTTACTTCTTCCTCCTATAGAGACGAGAGACTAAAAATGAGAAGAGAGGCAACTGAAGGAGAGAGGAAATCTTGAGCAGGGCAATGCCAAGGTTAAACAAGATGTTGTTGCATGGTGTTCTTGACGTGGACAAGAGCCAGTGGAAGAACGTTTCTAAGTTCTCAGATGGATTCTTGACGACTAAGAACAAACTACTGTGAGACAACTACTCTAGAAATTAAAAAGGCTCTGGGGAGATCTAGATGTAATTTCCAAACTCACTGGTTGGCTCGAGGAGTCTTCGTCCCAGTTTAATTCCATGGTGGGTTGAACTTATACAAATAAGTATAATTGAAAGATAAACTATCATTAGTTCTATTATGAAAGATATGGTCTATATATGTTACTAATGAAATTACTACTGAAATAATAATGTTTTGAAGTAATGATGAATTTTTTTTGTTTCCTCTATAGGAAGAATTAACAGTAAAGTAGATAAAGATTTTGGATAAGTAATTAGTTTTTTCTTTGCAACTATTAGATTCGAGATTTTATATCTATCTATCTATCTATCTACTAATCTATATATATATATATTATATATATATAGAAACAAAGAAAACTTTTTTGTAAATTGTAATTGTATTATAAGAAAAATATTATAAATAAGTCTTTGTGAGATAGAGGGAAAACTGCTGTGGTGAAACTTTTCCATGAAATTAAATAACAAAACATAAAGACCCATGTTAGTCGTATGGCCTAGCTGCAAAAACCCAACAACCTAACAAGCATTCCTAGGGTCTTGAGTAATCCATGCTATAGTAGAGGGGTACTGTGAGACAAAGAACCTTGTAGTTGGGCATTGAACCAAATTTTACAAAAGAAAACTAATACAAGAGATACAATCAAGAGCAATAATCTAGTTGCGTGATGGAAAATTAAAGAAGGTTTTGTAAGAGTAATACATTGTTTCTAATTCAACAACAATAATCGATTTCCTTTTCACAAATAGTAGTATCATAAAAGAAACCCTTGCATTAAATAAATAACACAAAATTGCAAATAATAAGTCTGCTAAAGGTTGCTACTTGCAGTATAGCCATGGTCAAACATTTCCATTAAATTTGGAACAAAGATAAAAAATCAAAGCTACAAACTTCCTCTATAACTGGGTTCCTTAGTGAAGCACTGCACCACCTATTTAGCATGTCTATGTGTAATTAGCAAGAAAATTTCAAAAGCCCATACCCTATAAAGGATATTATTTCCCTAAACCCAAGGCTTTGTCGCATAATTGCCAACTAACAGATAATAATAGTAAAGATTAAATGAACACCTATAGAATCGAAGAGAAACATGTCATGAATAACCCAAGAAGCTTGCAGTGCTTGCTACACTGGCGAGGTTTTCTCGCTGCAGAAACTACCCCCTGCATCCATGGAAAACCCAAAAAGAACCAATTAGTTCCTGGCAAAATTGAAGAGGGAAGTGCACAAAACAAAGAGAAGTATTCTCATTACAGAATTACTCTCATAAGTGAACTTTCTTGCTAAACCTTTGACAAAAACCAAGAACTTGTGAACTACACCGTGAAAGAATATGGGTAAGGAGAATTTATCTAAAAACAAATAATGATAAACTCAAAACTAAAGATTTGCTTTCAGATAATTCCTCATGTAAACTTACTAGTGGGTAGCCATTGCAGAAAGGAAGGGGATGGGGTTAGTTGTTGTTGTTAGTGCACAATAATCTTTATTTTATGATTAAAGCCTTGTAGTTTGTATAAAAGGAAACCTAGGCAACTCATAACTACAGAAGAAAAAGAAAAGAAAAAAACTTGTAACTTGACATCAAGAGTACCTAATGTTGGGAAATGGAATGATTGAACCACTAGAATGAAGATTTGGGTTGTGTGGTGCTAGAGAGCCGTTTCAGATAGGATAGGGTTCAAAGGAGCTGGAGATCCATTGAGAGTGCGGTGTGGATACCCCAAAACTACCCTCATGAGTGTGGAGTAGTTACCTAAAAACTACCCTTGGCACCCATGTGCCATCAAAACCTAAAAACTACCCTTAGCACCCCTGTGCCATCAAAACACGTGGATTGAATCTAACGATGGAGTTGCGGCCATTTGTTGGCGAAATGAATTACCACCTACAATAGAACTGTTGTGAACCTCACCCTTGTGATAGGTTGACAATGCCAACTCCAATTTTTAGTCTACCCCTAGCATAGGCATAAGTTGGCCATAATAAAAATTAAAATTTAATACACACCATATTGTAAACTAAAGTTTAAAAAAGTTAATTCAATAAAAAGTAAATGATTAATTAAATAAAGATTTTTTTGTTTCAGTTGGGATAGTTGTTATGACAATTATTCAATTTTTTTATTTTTGAAATATATTTAAGTAGGTTTTTTTTTCCTTTACAAATATTGTTTGAAATGCTAGATTTAAATTTATAATTTATATAATTATAATGTTATAGATTATTAGAATATTAAATTATCTATGTATTTTAAAATAAACTCACCATCTCTTTAAAATTTCAAAATATTTAAAATATTTAGTATTAAAAAATATAACTTAATTATTTATATCTTTTATTAATCAATCATTATAATATTATATCTAATTATTATCATATATCCATTATTAATCAATTATTATATAATATATATATTATTGTGAAGTTTTTAAGTATAAAACTTCACTTACTAAAATTACCAAAAAAATGATTCTATCATATCCGATATAGGATTTCCAATTTTATAGTACCAGCGTAGCAATGAACAGACTACTAAATTATTCTCACCTTTATAAAATTATAATAATAAAAGTGTAATGATTCATTAAATACAAAAAAACTTATTTAACATATAATATTGAACTGAAACACTCCATTGAAAGACTCACGATCGATCTGATAACAATCTGATAACAGAAACAATGGATTCCAATTTTGTGAAAATGTTGAAGAGTTTTATATGTGTAAGAGTATCTGTATACATAAATACTAATCTCATTTACATCAGTTAAGATTTGAATATAGGAGTAGCCAAGAAAGTCAGACACACAGTTTCAATTAAGTAGACTTGTCAACTTAATGGAAAGCATAAAAAATGATATACCAAGCTCACCGGTCTTTGGATTTCCCGAGAAAATAAGCATACAACCACTCTCCTCGTGCCGTATCTAAAAGCATCCAGCTTCTTCTCGATTATTTGCCAATTTGGTTACAGCCCTGCAATGTCTGCAACTTCTAGAGTCTGTGAACTTTTAATGAAGCAAAACTCCATCGCATAATTGTTATTATTTATCCTCCTCTGCATCCCGTTCTATCAATATAAATATGAATCAAGCAAAGCCCAAGATAACTCATTAAAAATATAAATTGTTATCATGGATCCTCATCCTCCCCCGCCTCCGCCTCCGCCTCCGGATCTGGCATTCTTTTCCGTCTGTGGTTCAATCAGGATGTATCGAGGGCATATGGATTATCTCCGACTTCTTCTCTGTTATGCGACTAAATTTTCTTCTCTGTTTATGGGATGGATATCTCCATGGATATGCAAGTTTTCTCGCCTGGATTTGTGTTTTGTCACGCGGGCTATCTTATCACCGCCGAACATGACAATTACCGCCGAACATGACAATTACCACCGTTGATGCGCGACTTGACTCACCAAAATGCGAATTATCATACGTTAAAATGCAAGTTATCACTTGATACGCGGGTTATCACCGCGGAACATGCCGATTACCACGGTTTATGTGATAAGTTAACCACCCAATAGGCGAGTTATCATCAACTGATATGCGCGTTATCTTTGCATACGCGAATAATCACACAATACGCGATTTGTCAAGGGATACACGAACTATAACCATTGGATACGCGATATATCATTAGTTACGCGGGTTATCAAGTCTTAACTACTCAGATACGCTGGTTATCACCGCATGACATGCTGGTCAACTTTGCCGTTTACACGACTGTTTTCCGACCAATTTGCGGTTGATGACCACCAAAAATACCAAATATCTGGCTTCTCTGTCCTTTATGCGACCTATAACCACTAATACGCGAATTATCAGAGCCGAATACGCGAATTATCAGATGATACGCGCGTTATCAATTGATACGCGAATTATCATCAAATACGCTGGTTATCATGTGTAGTATATGCCATTTATCACCGGAAAACGGATTATCACGGCAGTGCCAGGTTATCTCAGCGCGGGCCAATGTGATGTCCACGAGATTTGGAAATACAGCCAATTATCATGTGATCTCCATGAAATATGCAAATTATCTGTTCTCAAATTATCAATGGTAATGATCAAATGAATTAAGGCTCCGTCCAATATATGAATTGCGTCATGGAAACTCGACAAGGAAACTGCTGGCCTTCGTCGTTAGGTAAACATCGAGTAAAACGAAACTAGTGAAGCGAAACCTTATGTTCAGCCCGCTGCGCCTTTTATTTTATTGCAGGGGCGCCTCGAGGTAGTTCTTCCCACTTTATCTTCCGGCCCACTGCGCCTTTTTATCTTCGGCCCACTGCGCCTTTTATTTTATTACAGGGGCTCCTCGAGGCAGTTCTTCCCACTTTATCTTCGGCCCGCTGCGCCTTTTATTTTACTACATTACAGGGGCACCTCGACATAGTTCCTCCATTTGAATATATTCACTGCAATTACCACCGTTCGGCTGCTTCTCTTCTTTGACTTTTCAAGATCGATGGAGGGCGACATTACTGGAAATGAAATGAAGGGCAGATCAGGTGACACTGCGCTCTTGTTAACTGAACTGCATTAACTGCACGCGTGCGTAACGTTCTTTACTCATTTCCCTAAGTGCATAAATTCTTCTAACATTCTTTGCTCATTTCCCTAAGTGCATAAATTCTTTTCATTCCCTAAAACTGTATTGGTGTTGTTCGAGAGGGTGACAATGGTACTGATCAAATGAATTACTGATACATTTTGAACCACTTCCGCTCAAAAACACTTTCGAAGGAAATGGATTGCATTATATATATATCTATATATGTTTGGGGTCATTCTATTTAATATTTATTTCGAACCAAACTTGTATGTCTGGATTCCGAGAGCAGCAAATCCGAAAGTAAAGCAGATTGTTAAAGTTTCAAATTTCATGATATCATTACAGATAGGTGTTGGTATCATAGAATATACAGGTATATATAGGTATATTTCAGCGGGATAGAAAGTTCGTATTTTCTTCGACGTGTTTAATTTGTATGCATTTCCTTTCCAAGCATCTTACTATCTTTTGGTTTACTTTGTAGTTAAATTTTTTTTACCATATAAATTTTAGTGGTGTAATTTATAACATTTGAGTCAGTGTTTGAGTATTAAATTGATCTATCATTAAATTATTAAAATTTTAGGATATTGTAAATTATAAGAAATGATATGTATTTTTTTATTAGGATAACGTGTAACATAGTGTATATGTATGGATAAACATTAGCAAAATGTATCTGAGATGTCTTCTACATAAACATTCTTACCTGAAAGCATGCTTGCAATCTACCTTTAAGTGCGAAACTAGGTGGTCTCTTTGAGAGTTCTAAGACCAACTTTTGACATCATAGAACCATAGCAAAAAGAATAGTATTATAAACTAGTGGGCAATGAGAACAAAATGCCACAAGAAAAGTCTCGAGAATGCTTTTCTTTGATATTCATAGAAATATTGGTAACACTTACTTGAAGAGGTCATCATAGCCTTCTTGTAAGCATGGAGGTCATTCCCACTAAAAAAACAACACTTATGCTCGTGTTGACCTCCTTCTCAGAGGTTTCACCTATGGGATGGTTTGCAATGACTCACTTGTTGGAGCAAGTTTGCTCCTTCTCCATATGGTTGAAAGTGTTGGCACAACCTTGTACCTTTTCCTTCTTTTTCTAAAACCCGAGATGTTTACTGTTCGTAGGCTTGATACCTTGACAAATCAAGTTTCCATTATCCCAATTGTTTGTTGAGTTGGAGGAACCTAGAGGAGGGGATGGAGGAGGGGATTGAATTCCTCAAGCACGTGACATGACCCTTAAAGTAGAGCGAGCCTCCACTAGATTAAGATATATGTCAAAAATTCTTCTTTCCCTAACACACATGACCTATTCCCGATCCCTCTAACAAGAAAGAAAGTTCTAGACTTCCTCATGACCATTGATAGAGTTCCTAAGATCTTACGTGTCCATAAATGTGACCAAGTGTCTAATATATCGCGGAAAATCCTCATCAAAATTTTCCACCCCTTGGCCATTCCATGGTGGGGGACGTTGATGGCCTCTTTCTTTCCCTCCTCTCCTAGCACATCCCTGTTCAGAGATGATAGCTATCATGTAAGAAAAATCTCTTCCCTTAGTGCCGAGGCCATCAACCTTCACTACTTTGCACATGCAATAGAGAACAACCACCTACAGAGCAGTTTGAATGTGGGAATGAATGTCACCCTAACTAATAATGTTTGAAACCATGTCCCAAGTAAGGTATGTATGTCGATTCCTTTTCCATCCACCGCCTTCCCCTCTACATCAAATGTGATCTACAAGGTTGAATCAACAATATCACCAACGAACCTCATTCATTAATGTTCTAGATTGAGTTGGCATGGGAGGCATGACAGACATAGTAATTCGGGAGGGCACATTGATCCAGGGTTTGTACATGGAGTATTATATAAGCCTTCAAAATAAATTAGTTATGATGATAGAAGTTCTAGAATGTTTTCGAGGAGGAATTAAGAGTACAACTAAATTATTATATAACTTACTTTATAAGAAATTTGGAAGAAGTAGATTATGTGTACATTAGATATGAACCTATAGATCTAATTCCTACCTAGAGTAATAACAAACTAAGGGAAATTAGAATTTCCAATCTAGGATTGACCTAAGCTTTAAATTAATCTAAACCATCTAACATATTCAAATTGAATTTTCAATTGTTGAAGATGCAAGAATTTATGATCATGATTGAAGATTATTGCAAACCTATAATTAATATTTAAGAGAATTTTCATTCATTTAATTTCAATTAAAATTTTGAAATAGAAAAGAAAAGGCTACTACTTAATCAGAAGGAGATAAAAAGAAAAAGAATGATAGGTTATTCAAATAATTGGAATTCAAGTAGGCTTCCTAAATGCCTTACAATAGTAATAGATGGGTGTCGAAATTTGAAAGCCTACTAGTTAATGTGAAGGAGATCAAAAGAAAAAATATGATAGGTTTTTAAAATAAGTGGAATGCAGTTAGTCTTGAAAAAATTTTTACAATAGTAATAGATGGGTGTGGAAATTTGAACAAGGATAAAAGATTGAGTGTAAATCTTGTGGAAGAAAAAAGATAAGAGCATCATAGTGGATAAGTAATAAAAGATACTTAAGGATAGAGCCATATGGATGTAACCATAGTGATGACAATACCAATTATTTTCTTAGATATGTAATAATGGGAACAACATGAACTCATTTTGGAAAATTGACAAAGGAAATGATAGTTCCACAAGACGTTGTCAAAGGAGTCAATTTCTTGTAGGAACCCTATGGTTGATATAATTATCTAAGTAGTATGGCTATCCAAATCATTTACTAGACTTGTAAATAAGAGAGAAAAAGAGGTTCTAAAAGAAAAATTGAAAGAAATTTTATAAAAGGATAATATGGCCACATGGCCTTCCTATATAATTATTCTTAGGATTTTTTCATTTCTTCGAAAATTACTTAAAGAACAGGAGATTATAACACTACTTTTCTACAATTTAATCCTAAAAAGGAAATGCAAACAACCTTTAGAAAAATAAATCCAATATCCTTATACAAATCCATCTATAAAATTATCTAAAACTTTATTGGAAAAATAAAGAAATATGTTTTATCAAAGAAAATCTATTGCGAATAGTTTGATTTTTTAGAGGGAATGGAAATCCATAAGACAATTGGGATCACATAAGAAAATATTCACTCACTGAAGATTAGGGGTCAAAGATAAATGGTGATTAAAATGGAAACTCTCGAAATCATATGACATTGTAAGATTGATTTACACTAGACTTATTATTATACACTTACGTTTGTTATTTGGGTGATGATGTATATTACTTCACTATCTCTGAATCATAATCAATTAGGTGACAAAGTGATGCCCTTGAATAGGGAGGGGTATTACGTAAGTGTTTCCCTCATTGATTTTTATATTCTTTTTAATTTCTAAAGTTATAACTAGGTTAATAAAGGAGGCTTCAAAAAAAGGTTCTTTCAAAGTGATAATCATCGGAACAACATATAACAAAACACGTCCCTTTTTTATGGTTGATGTCAAAAAAATAAATAATGGGACATGAAAATAAATTTTAGAAGTTGGAGGTATATTGAATATATTTTGCAAAGAAACTCATAAGATTGTAAATCCTAAATAATCTTCTATCATTATGGGGGTATAACTATGCATGAAAAGGATTATTTTTCTAAATTATTTGTCTACCTTTTTATATAACTACATGTTGGCGGTGTTGAAAGCCGCAAATAGGGAATAAGGTATCCTCAGTGTGAATTCCCACTTAGAGCCCACACAAATTGGAGTACGAGTCATGACTAGTTGCCAAAAGTGGTGGTTTTAACGGTAGGCCTTGGCTGCAACAAACACATAAGATGAATTATGCATGACTTTGGTGATAACAAGTGTATGAATTTATCTGAGAGTGTAATGTATCAAAGGTTCATTCACATCAAAAGGGGGCAATGTGACCCCCTTAAAAGAAAGTAATAATAGATATTTTAAAATAGGCATACAAGAACCATTAGTTAACCTACAAAATAGTTCACAAGGTAACAGCTAAAATCATAATATAGAAACACAAATTCAATGTGAACATACTAAGGTTAAAAAAATAGTTCCTTAAAATTAGCATAATGACACCACATATATCGCAAATATATAAAGGATATTCTTACAACATTCATAACATATACATGAGAATGTGGCAGCTCTAAGAGCTTCTCATTAAGAAAGTGAAAGTCCCAAGCATACAATTAACTTGATGTAGTACTAGCCCCAATAGTGGATCATGAAGCCACAACAATTGGAAGAAAAAGGAGCAAAAGGGCTTTGTTACAGTTGTGATAGCAAATACACTAAAGGTCATAAGTGTGCTGAGAAGAAATTATTCTACATAGATTGTGAAGAGGAAGAAGAAAAGGAGCAAGAAAGGTCAAAAGAAGAGGATATACTCCACGAACAAAGCCTAGATGAAGAA
>APFE030040247.1:0-45865 GCA_000404065.3 Pinus taeda | reverse complement strand
GCTGCTGCATCACTATATCTCTCTCCTCTCCCAAATCCCCATGGAGAAAGGTTGTCTTTACATCTAACTGCTCAAGATGCAAATCTTCAGCTGCTACAAGACTTAAAATAGTTCTGATTGAAGTCAATTTAACAACAGGAGAAAATATTTCATCAAAATCAATACCTTTCTTCTGTGCAAACCCCTTCACCACAAGTCTAGCTTTGTACCTCTGTTTTCCTCCATCTTCTTCCTTCAACCTGTAAACCCATTTATTCTTCAATGAATTTTTTCCTGCAGGCAACCTGACTAAATCCCAAGTCTGGTTATGCATTAAGAAGTCCATCTCTTCTTCCATGGCTACCTCCCACTTCTTCCTGCTTTCAACCTGCACTGCTTCTTCATAACATTCGGGTTCACCGGAACCAGTCAACAATAAATAATATAATGAAGGAGAGTATCGTTCAGGGGGTATACTTATCCTGGTAGATCTTCTAACACCACTTTCAGGTGTTTGGGGTGGTTGTTTCTGTTGTGGTGGTTGTTGTTGTTGTGGTTGTTAATTATTATTATTTTTAGGCACTTTTACTTTTTCAGTGATTTTATCAAGAACTGTGTATTCCTTGTTTTCTTTTTCCTGTTTCTTTTCCTACAAATGATTCTTATACAAGACCTTTTCATTGAATATTATATCTCTACTCCTCATGATTTTGTGATGTTCGTAATCATATAAGCGATAACCAAAAACATTAACACCATATCCAGTAAAGGTAAATTTCTTTGACTTTGCCTCAAGATTTGTTCTATTTTCTTTATTAATATGGACAAAGGCCTCACAACCAAAAGGCTTTAAAAAAGTGTAGTTTACCTTTTTACCTGTCCATGCTTCCTTTGGAACACCACCATCCAAAAAACTTGAAGGCCCTCTGTTTATTAGATAAACAACAGTATCTACAACATCTGCCCAAAATTGTAAAGGCAATCCTGCATGCAATCTCATACACCTTGCACGCTCCATGATTATTTTTTTCATCCTTTCTGACACACCATTTTCTTGTGGTGTTCTTGGAACTGTCTTCTCTCTGCGAATTCCATGCTTTGAACAGTACCTATCAAACTCTTTGCTGCAATATTCAACTCCATTGTCTGATCTGAGACACTTCAATTTCTTTCCTGTCTCAATCTCAACCAAAGCTTTCCATTTCTTGAAAGTATCAAATACATCAGATTTATTCTTGATACAATAACTCCAAGTTTTTTTAGTTGCATCATCAATAAAAGTAACATAATAACGAGAACCACTGAAAGATGATACCTGAGTAGGTCCCCATACATTTGTATGCACAAGCTCTAATTTTTTGCTTTTTTTTCTTTCCCAACTCTGAGAAATCCGACTCTCTTCTATTTTCCATGAATGCAATTCTCACAGAAGTCCAAATCAACATTATTCAAACCTAGCAACAAATTCCTTAAGTGAAGAATCTTCATCCCCTTTTCACTCTTGTGTCTGAGCCTATGATGCCATAATGCTACATTTTCTCCTTTGGAAGTTAAAGCATTAATAGAGTTAGAAATACCATTGCATACAATGTACCAACCTTTTCACCTTTTGCTATTACTAGGGCTCCTTTGGTAACCTTCCAAGCTTTATCTCTGAAAGTTGTCACACAACCTTCATTGCCTAACTGCCCTATTGAAATCAGATTTTTCTTTAGAACTGGAACATGTCTTACCTCATTTAGTATCCATTGGTTTCCATTCTACTATTTTACAAGAACCTTACCCATTCCAACAATTTTACAGGGTTTATCATCACCCAAACCAACTTGTCCAAAATCTCCTTTAACATAGTCATGAAATTATTTCTTATCAGGTGTGGCATGGAATGAGGCCCCTGAATCTACCACCTAGGAATTAGTAATATTTTCAAAAGAAAGAATCAAAGCATCTTGTAACACCTCACCTGTCACATTTGTTTCATGATTGTTTTCTTGTTGTGCATCTCCTTCTTTTCCTTTTCGAGATCTACAGTCTTTCATTAGGTGTCCTTTCTTTCCACATTTCCAGCACACTATCCCTGATCTGGACTTGGATCTACCTTTCCTTGATTTACTGCGATATCCTGAGCTCTTTCCACTTTCCATTTTTCTTCCCCTAGACTCTGCACTCAAAGCATTACCTGATGTCTCATCGAAGCTTTTCTATTGCATTTCCTCGCTAAGGATAGCACCGACAACATCATCAAACTTTAAAATACTAGATCTAGAAACAGAGTTACTAATGGCCATTACTAAACCATTCCAACTTTTTGGCAATGAGCACAAGATTAACAGACCTCGAACTTCATCATCAAATATTACCCCTACAGAACATAACTAAATTGTAACAATATTAAAATCATTTAAATGGTTTGCAACAGATCCACCTTTTGATATCTTCATATTAAATAACCGTTTCATAAGAAATACCTTGTTTGAGGCCGATGGTTTTTCATATAGTTTCTCCAATGCCTTAATCAAACCCTCTGTCGTTGTTTCCTTCGAAATGTTGAAGGCAATCGATGCTGCGATGGACAACCGTACTGTTTTGAGTGCCTTTCTATCGAGAAGGTTCCATTCTTCATTTGTCATACCCGTCGGCATCTTTGTTTTTCTGCCCAATGGTAGGTACAGATCTTTCTAATATAGATAATCTTCCATCTGCATCTTCCACAGCAAGAAGTTTGGCCGTTAAATTTCTTGACCCTAAACTTACCATCTTCTGCCATTACTCCCACTCGAACCAGGAACCCTTCTTTCCTATGAGTTTATCAGCCGAATAGACCTTTGGCTCTGATACCAGTTGTTAGAAAATTATATATAAGCAATGGAACACATAAAATATTGCAGAAATATAAACACAGAAAATGCATAAAACAAGAGAGACACAGATATACGTGGTTCACCCAGTTTGGGCTACGTCCACCCTGAACAGCCAGTGTTTCCTTTCTATTATCTAGCAAAATGAAGAGACACAACCTACAACAGATCCGTTGTAATATCCTCTGTTTTCTCTCACAGTCTCACCTCTCTGTTTCTCGCTTAGAGAATACACTTCTATTACACAGCCTCAAATACAATGCCCTCATACAAAGAGAGGGGTTGCCTTCTAGGGTAAAAAACCATAAACTAAACATAAGTTCTACTGTCAAATCATCTGCCTAATGAACAGCCTAGATTGACTAGAAATTACTATACATTTACAAGGCAATTTTACATGTGCTTTTAGCTTTGGTGGCACTGCCCCCCAAACCCCTACCAAGCAACTGCTGGCCCCCGGATCCCCTAGCCAAAGCGGATCGGCCCCTCCAAACCCCACGGGGGGGACAAGTCCCCTTGTAGCCCCCCACATGTAGGGGTGTACAAACTTCCTGGGGTATACATCAGGCTGAAACAAAGACCTTTGAACAATCATGCTCCACACCCAAAATGAAGGAGGTGAATCTTGGTACTACTTTGAGGGTGGAGGTGTGAGCCTCTGGATTCCCTTGTAGATTGATATGAGCATCGTATTCTCTTATTTTCTGGTTTAATAGATGTGTATATGTGATTATCGTAAATACGGTAATGAGCTGTATTATAAAGCTCCACTATGCGGTATCATGTCGTGTTGTCATGATGTTTTGTTTTAGCAGATGGTCATTGTAAATACTGCAACGAGCTATGTTATAAAGATCCATGGGCAATATGTTTTGTTTTCAGTGATATTGTTGGTTATAGGTGTCATTTAACACCGAGGACAGTGTTCCCTCAAGGGGGAAGTTTCTATAACAACCCTCGTGAAACTTCCATGTAAAAATATATAAATACCACAGATGATGGGACGTGTATTCCAAGTTGAATGATGGGTAGGACAGCCTAGTGGGTGTTCATTTGGTTGTTTATGGCTAAGGAAATTGGTAAAGGCGATGCTTAAGGCATTAAAGAGGCAAAAAGGTATTTTGGCACATTTATTTATGAAAATAATGGAAATTAGGAGAAGAGGAAGGTGAAAGGTCACAGGATGCATATGAGGAGGAAATTGAAGGAAATTAATGGAAAATGAAGAAAATAGAGGCCTCATTCATAAAAAGGCTTCCGAGGATCAGTGGGCAGGACTTGGTCAGTTCAGTTTTGGAGCACTCTCATTATTCTCTCTCTCATACTCTTAGATACCTAGAGTTTTCTTGGAGCACTTTGGCATTGGAACAAGAAAGGGAAAGAAGGCAAGAAGAAGAAAAGATCAAGCAGGGAAAGGCAGGATCAAGCAACTACATCAGGCTTCATTGCAGGTATCGACTTGCATATGTATTTTCCTTGCTATATTTGGCATGCATGGCATTGCATGTGGTTCTTTTCTATCATGGCACGGGTTTTGCCAGGTGTAACAATGTTTTTCAGCCTAGCCTTTCCATTTCTGGATAGCCATTGCGTCAAGAGGTTCTCATGTTTTGGTTGAGCTAGATTGCCAGATGGATTCGAAACTGAGTGGGGTGGATCTCCGAATGATAGTGCACATGGCCTAGTTGTCCCTGAACCAAACCATGGATCACGGTAAAGCCACTGTCCTATTGACGCATGAGCCAGATTGTGGGTTGCGGTAACATCAATATTGTGTTGCCTTGGTGGGCCTAGGAACCCTTGCTAGCGAATGGAAAGATATATGTAAATCCAAGAGGTGGTTTTCTCTCCGTTGGGCCTAGTAATCCCGAGTTTGGGATATGTAGTAAAGCCTGGAGAGTGGGTCTCGGTTTAGGACCTAGTGATTCGGGTTTGGATTGCTGTAAAGCCTGAGAGACTAGGAGACATGAAAATTCCTCATGGTGTAGGCGGAGAAATTCGGTGGCATCCATGCTTGTTTGGCCTAGTGATCGGGTGGAGATCACGGTAAAGCCTGTTATGATTGTACATTGTGTTGGCCTAGTGATCTAGGGTGGACTATGGTAAAACTTGGTTTCTATTGAGGAGGGTGAGGTGGTTTAGCCTCAGTATGCCCTGGTTGGGTTCTTTTGTATTGAGTCCCACATTCATGCTTGGAATATGGCATGGGGGTGAGTGGATGAAGAGACATTTGGCTCAGCCATTCTATGGTCGGGTGGAATGTGTTAGTCCCATCTTGAGTTGGTTGACTGCATTCATTAATGAGAAATTCATTTCCTTAATTTCTATGTGCAAATGTACTTATGTATATATGGATTTTTATGGCTGATATGTTTATTGGATTTTTGTTCCTATTATGCTAGTTATATGCACATTTTATGATAGCAGCTATGTATGGATCTAATCATGTTTTCACTTGTATATGAATGGATAATGTGTCTATGACCTAATAGAGGATAATGCAACAAATGGCATGACGGAATAATGGTTCATAAAGATTTTGAGATAAGTATGAGATCCCTACACTTAATTATGTTGTTTACACTTGTAGGTTACATGTCGATGATATGTTTGACGAAATGCCTGTCATGGCTAGTAGTGGTCTAGTTAAGGTATTGTTGATCTTATTTCTTTTTCATCATTTTTTCCCTATACTTTACTTGATTCTAAGCTTTCATTCCATTTTGGCCAGTGGTATGGGCTCTGGGCCTAAAAAAGTGGCTTAAGTCTTGGGGTCGCTGGCACAAAACTGACAACTTTAGTCCACAGTCACTGGTAGGAAGTCCTATGAGAGTGACTTTAGGTCTTTGGTCACTCCCTTTCCCATAACATGAGAGCGAATATGGCATCAGAGGTCCAAAGCAACAATGGGACCTAGGATAGGTTGTCTAAGTGGATGACTTGTCTCATGAGGCTTCTGTTGATGATGTTGGATGACTATGTGTGATGTTTCATCGATTCCACTTCCTTAAGGTCACCTAGGAGGTTGAATCTGATCATAGTAGCCTCTCGTCTCATGATTACCCCAATTGGCATGGTTACTTGTGGGAGGAGGGTGTTACAATAACCATGTTGAAGCATCCACACACATTATCTTTATCTGAAAGCGATTTGAGTAGAAAACTTCTGCTGAGTTGATGGAGATCGACTCTCTAAAAGTTTAATCTAAGCCATGGGTTGTCTAGGTCTATTCTACCAAGTTTTGGGAATTCGTATACTTTTCGCTTGCTAGATTTGTAGATAATTCCCATGCTAGATTTGCATTCACATGCTAGATTTGTCGCTATAGGACTCATGCTGAATCCTTTCCTGAAACACGTTCTTGGTGAATGATCGACTTTGAGATTCGTTTATAGGCTAAAACTCGCCCAAAACTCTACACACTTACCCCAGAGTTTTTCCACATTTCAAATTGTAATTGTCTAAAGAAAGCCGAAATTAATGATCTATGATTGGTTAGAGTTAACAATATCTATTCACGTGAACCCCGTAAAAAGACTTCTTTCAACGTAATTATTCATAAATCTTCCTAAATATAATTTTCTACCGAAATTATACTCTAACATAATGTGAATAGTGGTTTTTGCACATGACATAATGAAAATTTAAATTACTAGTGAAATTATACTCTAACATAATGTGAATAGTGGTTTTTGCACATGACACAATGAAAACTATCATATCAATGTATAAATCAAGGGAAAAAAACAATTAAACTTTAAGAATGCCATAATTTGAGAATACAAATACTTTGACGAGGAAATAAATAACGAGGAATGAAAGATAGTAGCAATATCTTTACTACACGAAGCATAATTATATGCCAGCAAAAAGGATTATAAAAATCTAGCAATTAATATTTGTATATTTTTCTATGTAAATTAATTAATATTTAATATAAATTAAATGAGAAAATAATTCTAACTTCAAACGCAAGGAATTGATTTCGTTTATTTTAATTTTCATTAAAAAACCTTAGATATCCAGATTTTTAGACCACATTTAAATCTGAATACCACACTATGTTTGACCATGCAGATAGGAATGGTTACATTTCAATTCCCAAAAGATAAAAGTGTGAACAAGAGAAACTTTACTTGTTTTCAAGTTGATGTTTTTCATATCTTTAGCAAATAGTTTCCCCACTTAGAAGGCATTAATTAGCACAATTCAATTGTTGTTAATTTTTACCATGTTTCCCACTTAAGGTATTAAGGTATTGAGTGGTATAGTATTTGAATTGCGATTTAGATTTTTTTTTATTCTTATAGAAAATTTTTTGAATATTTTTAAGATACAAATGAAAATAAAAAAACACAAATGATATAGTTGAATCATAACATTTTTTAAAAGGGAAAAAGTTTAGAGTGAGAAAAATGATGTGATCTAATTAAGTAGGGAAATAACTTTAATGTTATTATAAACAAGAATCTATGAAATACAATTGGAATCACCATTCGTTCGATGAAATTATTTTAAAATAACAATAATGTTTGAGTCAAATAATATAATAGGCACAAGCTTTTATTAGTTATTGTATGAAAAAATAGATAGTGTAAAAGATCCTTGCAACAGAAATTGTCATAATAGAGACAATTTCTAACGAATATCATCTAGGTATTTTTGGAAGGATATTTCTATTACTTTTGAGAACATTCGTTAGAGGTGTGCATTATGTAGCATATAATTCACATTTTTTCTCCCATTTTCTAATGTGCATTATAGCCAATGGTCATAGAAATATGGTTTGTTGTGTGTAATGAGCACATCGAGTTAAATTATCTCACAACAAAAAATATTATAGGAACAACTATTCATAGTCATTTCCAAAATCTTCAAAAGGTTGAAAGAATGTTTTTTTTTTGTGTGGCTAGTACACCTTTAACTTGTGTGTACATGCAACATCTATTAGAAAATTGTTGGTTCAATGATGCGTGGAAAGGATGAATGTGTTTCAAATGGAATAAAGTAGAAGTTAAATTATTGCTACAAGAGTCATGCCTAAACCATGCTAGCAATGAGCTTTTATAATGTTTGTTTTGTGACTTGATTATTTAACACATGAAAAAATGTTGATTGACTAGTATGAAGAATAGTAGTTCCTTATGGACCATTTCAAACTACAATGTTGAAGAGAAACACTGGTAAAACTTTTGATACTAATTGTTCTTGTCCTTGAGCGTAAAAATCATTTTAAGATCAAATGAGTTATAGCTATAAAGGAAAAGTGAAAATGGAATCTATCAAGCCCAATAAAAGCTATTAGATGGATAGTTTAATTCCATCATATAAAATATTACAAAAAGTGAATAAATCTTAATTTTAGTAACTCAATTACTTAATGTTAGTATGTTGTGTTTTTGTTAAATGTCTTTTAGAATAAGTTCACGATGATTATGTTTTGATGAAAAAATGTTAGATAACAGTAGTATGTCCAATTGCATAAGATGCATCTAATGAAATAATGTAGATATTGTAGTTTCAAGATAGAAGAAAATGTTCATGCAAAATTTTCCAATTATCTCCACTATGTTATTTGTGTTTGAGAAAATATTATATTCTATGCATTCTTTTAAAAGAGGTCTTACAATAAAGACCAAAGTTTGTAATATAGGAACTCATTCCAAGTGTCAAGTAATGAAGGGATTGTGATGTCCCTAGGTACCCACTTGAAGAATATTAGTAAAATATAAAATTTGATACAATTCTTTGTTATGGAAGAAAATTAAAAAATCCATGAATTCCATACTAGAACTCATGAAAATACTAACAAAAATATATCCAATGCAACTTCTTATAAGCATAATTAGCATTGAAATAATGATAACCATTAATTTACATAACAAAAATATAGATACATAGGAACATAGAAACAAATTATGTTTTAAAGAAGATTCACTAGCTAATTGTAGAAGTCATATATTCCACCGAACCATAGGCTCTTTTACACATTCACTCTCTATAACAAGCCACCCTTGAGTTGTGGCTATGATACCACAATGATGGGTGCCTAGGATATCTCTAATAGATAATCAGATCTCAAGTTTTCTCTATTCACACAATTTACACAACAATAAAACTACCAAAGATACTCAACTGCCTTCCTACTTTTGTAATATCCCATCTTACCAACCATCAATAATATGGAAAAGTACAAGTCACATTGAACATGAATACTCAATTTTTTTTCTCATAATATGACTAATTTAGTTATCATGTAATCGTGTTCCTTCATCTATTTCAATATAAGAATATAACATAAGAAGTCAAGGATAACTTTCCCTTAAAACCAATTCCAAAACACATTTCTCCTTAAGTTTAAAAGAACATAGCATGTGCTCTTTTCATAGTTATATGTGAGTTCTAAGTAAGACTAGAAATACATTTCACCATAATGTCATGTGTGAGCATTAAACTTATTCAACCTATTTTATCTCCTAGATTATGCTAAATAGGTTACACTTATTGAATCTTGACATCATAACCACAATAGTATGTCACAAGAACCTAGAATATCATGCTTCTATTACAAAAATCACATATAAGGGTATGAGTATTAGCCTACCCGTAACAAGATAACTAAAGAAGGAATATGCCTCTCTTCATCAAAAGATATAATGATATGTTTATGAAACGGAAAAATGGAATAAAAAAATATATTGATCTAACAACATTTCCAAATTCATGAACTAAAAATTCTCATTCCCAATTGTTAGGGTCCTATAATAATAGGATTCATAATTTTGAATTGCCTATGGTTAGTCTTGTAATATTGTACATACTTTTGCTTTCTGCAAAATGTTTTCCCATATTAAATAAAAATGTAAAGAGGGTAAGTCCTAAAAGAATAATCAAAGGACTAAAAGAAAGAAAAAGATAAAAAAAGTATAAGTTATGAACCCCACAAAAAGAGATAAGAATAGATAATGAAGGTGTGCAAATTCAAATGCCACTACTTTTTACCTTACTTTGTAAAATAAGATTATGTGCAGCTTGTCAAAAAATGTCACAATCCATAATAGTCAAATATTTTAATCTTGATTCATTGATGCTTTAAATTTCATGTTGATAGATAGAGAAGAAAGATCTAGCCAAACTGTTTAATCTTGGGAGATCAATAGTTAGGTAGAGAATAATAATGAGCTCATTAGTTTAATCTGAGCCATTGGAAGTTATAAGGTTAGAATTGGATAGTTTGCTTATCATAGAAAAATAAATGAAGGGTTGGTAAGTTCAAATGCACCCAATGAATGAAGAGAAAATGCTAGGGTAAATAAAGAGTAGGTAGAAGAAGTTTTGGAAATGCACAAGGTTGCTAGCTCAAATGCACCTTCATCATACTTGATCCTATGTTTCATGTGCATGAGGAATTATTAAAGGGAAAGGTCAATTCGCTAAAGCTTATTTACTAATTTCCCCTCCTTTCACTAGACCACCACATACTTAGTTTATTAATTTCCCCTCATTATCCCTTCATTACCATCATTGCCTAATGTTGTCCCCAGTTCAAAAGCACTCCTTCCCTCTTCACTTCCCTTTGTAAAAACCCTTTCACTTCATTTTGACATTTTTTTCCCTTTGTTTCACACATTTCCCTACACATTACCCTTTAAAAAATCATTCCCCCTTACCAAAACCCCTTGCCCTAGTGTGAAACCCATTCCCATCACAAATAACACTCCCTGCCACCCCCCCCTCCCCCCCTTATTAACTTCCCTTTTTCCTTAAAAACCCATTAAAACCCTTTATCCTAAGTTATTTCCTAAAATATACTCCTGCTTTATGTTTTTAAAGTCCCCCACATTATAATTCCTCGACGCCCTTTTAACTCACCAAACCTTGGTGTATTTTTAAAACCTCCATTGTATAACCCATGGTCCCCACCCTTTATTAACCCATTTCTTATATTAAAATCCCATTATTACTTTTTAATTAATTATATTTCATTGTAATTAAAACCCAACCCCACTCCCCAATTTTGTCCTTGCAACTCCGCAGCGCGATAACCCTCTGATCTCCCACCTCCAGATCCAATGGCACATATCCATATCGTGTAGCTTCACCATGTGACAGTTAAAGGTCCAAAAGCATGTGAGATTCACGGTTTTGGCTAAGCATTGTTTCGCTAAGTGGCGGCACTAGGTTATATCACGTGCTCATGAAAAATACCACCCTCGACCCAAAAGCGGTGAGATATGGCATAAAACTACCTCCCCGCATAAAATAAAACTACCCAGTATTCAATTAACAAATCTCACACCAAAATGTAACCTTTGTTAGTTAAAAGGACGAAAAAGCCCCCTTTCACTCTTTTCACTCATTTTCTCTCTGTCAACCAATTATGAAACCTTGAACCTTTGTGCAACCATTTTAACCACCCTCTTCAACCAGAAGACGCTGCAAACACCAAATTGAAGCAGCAAATAGACAATTGAAGCCCTAGAAACCTCTGTTGCTACCATAGAACCCTGTCTGCACACCAAACCATCATTTTCTAGGTATTCTTGAAAGAACAAGAATGACCCTGTAATTTAAGCTATGCACAATAATTATCAGAAGGTTAATTAATTAAATTAATTAAAAAACCTTACTAGACCGAAGAAAACCTTATTGTGCATCCAAAATCCCTTTTCTACAGACTGTAATCACCCTCTCCACTGTTCCAAATCTTCTGACCTTACTCCTAAAGCCAGAGAAAAGGTAAGTTAGTTGAATAAACCAAATCATGGCTTCCCAAAGCTCTTTGGATGTAAGACCCCTACAAACCCCTCACCTGGATATTGACCATCTCCCATTGACCGAAAGAGATTTGCAAATTAAAGATATCGTTTCCCCTAGCCATCTACTCAAACTCCACTGTTGGAGTAAAGATAAATTCCTGAACCAGAATAATGACATTCACCTATGGGATTCAAATTTACCCAAGTACTTGTTTCCACAGGTATATCTATTCCCAAAAATAATCCACTTCTGCCAAGATTGCTATGTCCCAAGTCAAAGAGCCATAGTCACTCTTGACCAACATATTTTATTCACCATTACTACAGAGTCAATAAATCAAATTTTGTAGATCCAGCGAAGCCCAAATGAGACCCCACTTTCCATTGAAGCCTTACTTGAACTCTACACAAAGCAGGACCTTACCAAGAAAGCTCAAATCTTTCACATTTTCATCATAGAAGATTCTCATACTCCTACAGATAGTCCTCCATATGTTGCCACGATTTTCTAGGAGAAAGCAAGAAAAATTATAAGCATGTTGTCTTGTATTTTAGGATACACCACTAATGAGCATGTAGATGAGGTTATGCTTGCTTTCCTGTCTATTTTTTGCCCAGGCAAGCCTCCAGCTATAGTTTTTAACTTTGCTCAGTTCTTGGTAGATAGAATCCATGAGCAGTTTATCAAATTGCCAAATGAAAGAGTATTCAAATACTCTTCAGTTTTGTTTCACATGTTTCTATATTTTCAGTCAGACAGGTTTCTAGTCAGCATCCAAAAGTGAGACACTAAGGGCCATCCAAGATCTGTCATCCTTTGGACACCATTAATCTAAAGATATTCCACTGTTTTTAGTTATAAAGAATTCATTTATTCCTTTGTTCATCCAGTTGTAAACATGATAACCAGTAGCAATCAACCCAGGATCAATGATGAAATTAAGAGAGTTTTGCAGCTGTCTAAGAATAGTAAAGTAGGAGACTAGTATTTATACTAGGACCACACTGAAATCAGGATATATGGATGCCAACTCACTCCCTACAAGTTGCCTAAATGCCTCCCTATGAGGATATTTGTATTAGAGTATTTCAAGCAAATCATAAACTTAGATGAGGTTAGTTTTCTGTCAACTAGGAAGAAAACTTAGCTCAAGAGCAAAAACCAATTGGGCTCTTTAATTTGCAATAATAGGGAAGCTGGACAAGAAGCATAGAAAATCTTCCAACAAATGAACTTCAATAGAAGTTTTATGTGGCAGTATGACCCTAATGGAGTCATAAACAAACTAAGGTTCCAATTCAAATTAAGTCCTTTCATACATGAGCCCAGGCCAGACATTGAAGGATATGCCAACCAGTCAGAATGGTTGGAAAATACTTTAATAAATGTGGAAAAGCAGATAGATACTAGTTCCTTTCTGCAGGTTCCAACCCTACAAGAATAGATGGGTATTAGTCCCATTCTATAGACTCCATCCATGCACGATAGAAATGTAAAGAGAACCAATGAATAAGGCTCTAGATCTAGAATGCATACTACAGATGACAAGTTTGAAATCAGTTACAGGAAGGAGCCCAAGCTTAATCCTATAACTGAGAAAGAAGACACCACTGAGACAATTGAAATCATTGATACTGACAAAATGGTTGGAAAGAGTAAAGGTCCAACAGTTTCATAGGAAACTCATCAACCTTCCACCTCAAATACTCAAATTATTGAAAAGCAGCTTAGTATTGAAGTCTCTTCATCCAACAAGCTAGTGGATAAAGAGAAAGATATAAAAGAGAAGTACAAAGAAATCAAGTTGAAGAATGAGGCATTAAAGGTTGAAACATATGCCCAGTACTTCAAACAAACACCTTCCAATCAGAATAGATTAATTTCAGCCTTTGAAATTAAAACTGGTAAAATGCAAATGACCTTTATGCATCATACAGTCCAGCAACCTAGATTGTCAGTAGACTATAGGAAGATAGAATTTGAATTTTTGGCCAGGGATATTCACCCTATTGATCAAATTGAATTCCATAAGTAGGCAGGTGAAATGATTTACTCCACAATGACTAACAAAGCAATCATTGTGCAGAAACTTCAAAGCTCTCTAGACAACATCACAACACAATTTAAGTTAGAAAGGGCATCCTCATAGGCCAAGGATAACAGAATCAAGTCACTGGAAGACTTGGTAATTGAAATTGGATATAATCCAAATGATATCAAGGCTACAGAAAAACTAATAAAGAAGAAAAATGAGGATATTGTTGTTTTAAAGAAGCAACTGAAGTTACCCTCTTCTAAACATCCATAGGCCAAGGAGGTCCTAGAGAGCCAAACCCAACAGGAAGAAATGATGGATATCATTCTTCAATTAAATGCTCAATTAAAAGAAATGGAGAAGGAATTGGATGATTTAATACAACTAAAACAAACCAGACTTGAGACAACTACTGCCACTGCTATCCCTACAGTTACTATGACAATTCCTTCAACTTTGGCAACATCATTGGCTCCAACAACTCCACTAGCTACAGCACTTCCAGCTGCAACACCAACTACATTAGCAATAGGTTCAACAACAACAAAAACTCATCCAAGTGGTGAAGCAAGTAAACTGGTCAAAGCCACGGAGGACATGTCCATTCAAACTACTGAAATAAATAAAATTGAAGAACAGATAACAAGTCTAGAGGATGAGAAGAAATTGGCTCAGATTATGCATAAAAATGAAATACAGAAGTCAAACAGGTTGAATGAGAGGATAAAGAACTTGGAAAAAGAATTAACCTTGAAGGAGCCACTTGCCCAAGCAAAAGAACAGTTATGGGCCAATATCATTGACTCCGTCAATGATATTTGGCCATCTATACAAGTTATATTTGAACAAAATGATTTAGTCAAAGAGGCCAATGAAGCAATTCAAAGAGTGAAGGCCGAACTTGGAAATATGCCAGAAGAAGCCTCAAGAATAATCCAATTCCTTAACTCAATGAATAAATATGAATTGCAGGAGCTTGACATAGTTGACGGGACTATCACTATAGTAGAGGTGAAGAAAGTACTCACCAAGAGGAACTTAATGATGCAGCTTGAGGACAAATGCTAAACCATGGAGATAGCTATAGAGAGGTTCATGGTTAAATTTGATGCTTTGAGGTAGAATGGTCTGCCCAATCCATTAGTAATTAATAAATGACAGGTTAATGCCACATGAATACTATAACAAGAAAATTAGAGAAGTGGCAAAAGAGCAAGCCAATAGTTCCTCTATGAAAGGGATGCCTATAGGAAAGGTTCTTTACTAGACTTTTGAGAACCTCTTTTACCTCCAACATGAGGTTAAGCATATTTTGGTAAATAAGCCTAACTTTGCAAAATACACAAAAGTTGATGAAGTCTACAGGAGAATGGTAAATATTAAATTACCAGACATGGAGACTTGGGAAAAATTAAATGATTTACTGTGAAAATGCAAGGTAAATAGTAGATAAAGAGCAGTGAAAGAAAAGTAGCAGATCAACTAAGTCAAAGAGTATTATATGAAAGAGTATCAGTCAAAAGGAAAAGTAAAAGAATAGTCAACATGGAAGACAAACAACAAAGGAGAAAAAGTAACAAAAGGTCTGACAACAAAGCCAAATAAACATGGATAGCTTGTAGCTTTGTCTCTATCTTCTTGCATGAAGATTCTTCTTTTTCCTTGAATAGTTCCCAAAATAGTTTGGGATATTTTGTAATAAGTTTTTGCATAAATACTTCATAATTTGAAGTAGAGTGTGGATTGCTTAACATTTCTACAGTTGTATTGATCTGAAACCTAAGGGTTCATTATACCATTTTTTTTCAAGTCAACAGACTGGACTGAGTAATAAAGGCATTCCATTATAGGGTTCATGTGTTGGGCCACTTCAGTGAAGTATTTTTTTTTTGTCAAATTGTTATCTACTTAAGTGTTTCACATACTTGCATGTTATCTAAATTTAATGAAATTACTTGAATATTATTACAAAATTTGTTTAAGTACACTCTGTCCTGAACAATTATTCATTTTAATGTTTTCTTCTGATATCTAGAGCATGCAATCCTTCATTGCTCCCTAGTTTCGATTAACCTCTATCATTTCCTTCATTATCTGGTTTGAGGAACTGTTAATTGCTTCTTGACCCCAATTGAAAACCACTTCACTCTCCAACCTAAAGATCTAAAATTACTCAGCTACGTTGCCTTGTAAACATTATCTTAAGAACTTGATTTAGTCCTGTTTTCTTGATACTTGACCCCATAGCCCAATTGTAAAGGACATCCCTCTATCCATCTATGTCAGTAATTCCACCACCAAATCAAAATCAAAACCCAATCAAAGCTTAAATTACTAGCCTAAAATCAATTAACTCAACAAAGTTAAATCATAAAGGGAGGGCCCTCTCTGAGCATTAGGAAGGCTATCATGATCTCAAAAGTAGGTTTGTGATTACCTCTAATATTTCTTTTGACACAAGATAACAACTCTACGGAAATTTTTAGAGCGATAACATAGTGGCAACCATACCGGGGAATAGTCCTCAGTTTAATAAACCTTAAAGGAAAATTTAAATCTCATCTCTGCACCTTAAGGACATTTTAGAGTTGTTAAAAGGTTTCGCTTAAAAAATTAAAATTTTGGCTCCAAAAATAACACACTATACCAAGGCACATGCAGATCAAAACCTTGCTATAATAGTTGATGATCCTAACAGAATGTTAAGAAAACCAGAAAAGGTAGAAACTCGAGGAGGTAGTAGTTAGTTATTTAAAGCAAATTCACTCCCTAAAGAATTATCAAGTTTAGAGGATATTCAATTTGATTTATCATTTGAGATTTCTTTGTTTTGTACCAAATATGAAAATTCAGTTCGTGATACTGTAATAGACCCCAATTTTATTCAATTTATTGAATCAAAAAAGGTTCTTATACATCTTGATTTAGATAAACATGTTTTGGATACTTTTGACAAACTAGAACCTTTAACCTCAACTTTGATAAGGCATCTAGACAAAGCCTATCTTCAACAATCAGTTGAATTATCTACCCTAATTGTTGCTACCCCTGAAATTTCTACAGAGTCTTCAAAAACTTTAAATACAACTTCATTTACTACCACCTCACCTATAATATCCACCACACTTCATTCCCCTAAACCATTCATACTTCAACTTTCTCTCCAACCAAACATCTCAAGTTCATCTAGTTTATCTACAGCCATCTCAAGTTCTTCTTCAAGCACCACTAATTTACCCCCCCAGTCAAACCAAAGCCTTAGCCATGGCAGACAAATATGCTCTTTTGGTTTTACCAGCTCAACTACATGCCATGCCCCAAGACTACCAAAATAAAATCTTTCTATTTGATGCTACTGGTCAGTATATTGCCCAACAACATGTGAATAAAATGATTGATTATTTTGAGTTACATGAGATTGATGAGTCTAATGTGAAAATGAGGTTATTTTCCCAAACATTAGCGGGAGATGTCAAAAAATGGTTTAAAGGTTTACCTGCTAATCATATTGGTGATTTAGCTACTTTCCATAGATTGTTTATCGATAGATGGGAAAGAAAGAAAAAACCTTTACAAATATTGTTTGAATATGAAAACATTAGAAGAGCTCCTAATGAATCTGTTCAGGGCTATTGTACTAGGTTCAACATTATCTATAATGCAATCCCTGAAAAATATCAAACCTCCACTAGACTTAGCACTAATCAAATTTCCTGATCATTTTGACATTGATATGTCTTACCAATTGAGAGAAAGAAATCTTGAAACATTGGAACAAATGCAAAGTAAAGTTTTTAATGTAGAGGACAATTTATTAGCTAAGAAAGATAAGATGAGTAATGAGAAAAGAGTTACCATTAAAGAGGAACCATCCACTTCAGATGGTACGATAGTGAATTTAGCTAAAAGTGTAGAATAGATAATGGATAGATTAGAAAATATGGAAAGAAAATCTCAATGGGAAAATAAACAAAGACCCCCAATAAGAAACCCCAACTTTAGGAAAAATATTAATATTGGAAAAACAAGAGATGTTATAGCTGATCAATAGGTTAGACCACCTTTCCAGGAAAATTATGTTGAAGGTTCACAAAACCATGAAGAAGAGGAGGACACCCACATAAACCTATTGGGGATTAAAAATGAAGATGTTGTCTTTCTTACTCAGGAAGAACATGAACTGTACATGTTATAATAATCACAATTAGAATCTGGAGATTCCTTTGACTATAAACAAGGTTATGAATATGCTATTTATGAAGTTCACAAGAAGCATAGCCTTAGAAGAAAAAATAATACATAAATTCCCATTAAGAAATTAGTCCAAACCCAAACTAAAAAAACAGCAGAAGCTCCTATGACCAAAGTTCCACAAATTCCCCCTAGAGGAACTTAGGAGACTTCCAAATCAAAATTGTAGACATAACTTCAGCTGAAACTCAAACTTCAATTGTTATGCAAACTATTCCAAATAAAAAAATTCAAAACAAAATTGATGATATACAAACTGAGTTGCCAAATGCTGATAAAGAAGATAAAAGTACACAGACCAAAATTGCTAAGGAAGATCACCTACAATCAGGAAAAACTCAATATCCATGCAACATTAAGGCTAAGATAGCCAAATTGAAAATATCAGTTCCTTTGCTAGAGTTAGTGAAAAATGAATCATAACACATGAGTCCCTATGGCATTTAGATTTTGATGGCTTTGTAAATAGATTAGGGGCAGGTGCAAGAGTTTGGATTCATAACATGGAAAATAATCATTCTGAAGCTCACACCTTTAGATTAAACTTTAAATGCACAAAAAACATGGAAGAGTATGAGGCTTTAATCTTAGGACTACAAATTGTAAGAAAACTTGGAGCCAAGAGATTTTCTATCATGGGAGACTCAGAATTTACCATAAAACAAATTAAAGGAGAGAAATACAGAATTAGCCAATACAGAGAAACTGCTCTAGATCTGATTAAGGAACTTCTTGAAATGGATTTTGTTGCTATTCCTAGGAAACAGAACACACAAGCTCATGGTTTGGCTACTTTTGCTACCACTTGCAAATTACCTTTTCAGCCAAACCACTAGTACACTAGATAAGTAAGACACATACATGTTATACTTGATAATCTAAAATACTGGCAGATTTTTTCACAAGATTTTCAAATCTACGATTTCATGAAAACTAAGGGAGAATTCAAAAACTGTAACATAGATATTGATTGTACAGTAGATAACATCATAAATAGTGAGATAGATGTAAATGCTTTATATGCAAATAAACCCACTAAATTCACTAAAGTAGAAATAAATAACTTAGAAAAAGTAGAAATAGAAGAAATAATCAATGATGATTTTGAGATTTTAAACCTTAAGAATAAAGTTTTGCCTAAGGGATTAGTCCCATTAGAAGATTTGTTTGATTCAAATGATGTAGCTAGAAAACCAAAAATGGAGCCTTTAAGATCAGACATAGAAGAATGTAACATAGGAACAGAAGAAAAACCTAAGCTTATTAAAATATCCAAAGAATTACCTCAAGATGAAAGCTGAAATACATAAGTTTGTTTAAAGAATTTCAAGATGTCTTTTCTTGGAGTTATGAAGACCTCAAGTCTTATGATACCAACATTATTCAACATAAGATACCCATCAAAGAAGAACATAAACCCTTTAAACAAAAGCTTAGGAGAATTAATCCAATTCTTATGCCATTAATTAAAAAAGAAGTAAAAAGGATGTATGATGCACAAATCATAGCACCAATTAGATATTCAGATTGGGTCTCTAATTTAGTCACCACAAGAAAGAAAATAGGAGAAATCAGACTATGTGTTGATTTCAGAAACTTGAACAAAGTATAACTAAAAGATAACCATCCCCTTCCTAAAATGGACCACATTCTCTAGAGGATAGTAAAGTAATCTAGAATTTCATTACTTGATGGATTCTCTGGATATAACAAAATCTTAGTTCAACCAAAGGATCAAGCAAAGGCTGCATTTACCACTCCTTGGGGTACTTTCACGTATTTAAAGATGCCTTTTGGTTTAATGAATGCTGGATCAACATTCCAAAGAGCAATGGACATATCTTTTGAAAAAGAAATCCATGACTTTCTAGTTGTTTACCAAGTTGACATCACAGTGTTCTCCAAATCAGATAATGAACATCTAGATCACCTAAGAAGATTTTTTATTAAATGTAGAAAATTTGGTATTTCCTTGAACCCCAAAAAGACAGTCTTTGGGCTAGAAGAAGGCGAACTCTTGGGACACATAATATCAAAAGACGGAATCAGAATAGATCCAGCTAGAATAGACCCAATCCTAAACATCAGCCATCCTAGGAACATTATAGAATTACAATCATTCTTAGGTAAAATAATTTCTCTTAGAAGATTCATTTCTAACTTGGCAGAATTAATCAGAGAATTAAATAACATGTTAAAGAAAGATTCAACACATAAGTGGAAACTAGAGGCTAAAGAGTCTTTTGAGGCAATCAAAGAAGCCCTTACTAAAACTCCAGTCCTCATAAGTCCTGATTTTAAGAAAGATTCTATAATTTTTTTCTTTTGCTTCAGAACATACTATTGCAGCAATCTTGATGCAAAAGAATGATCAAGGTTATGAGTAGCCTATTGCATTTTTCAACAAATCTTTGAGAGATGCTACACTAAAGTACAACATAATGGAAAAACAAGAAATTGCTTTAGTAAAATTTATTAAAGATTTCAGAGTGTACATCTTATACTCACACATCATTGCATATGTTCCAAATTCAGTAGTAAAAGACATCTTAACACATAATGGGCCTGAAGGAAAGAGAGGCAAATGGATTACCACTATTTTGGAATATGACATTGAAATAAAGCCTACAAAACTTATCAAAGGCCAAGTTTTGGCTAAAGTCATGGCTAAATCGAAGTCAAGCCTTAGATATAAATTTCATTGGTGTCCTAGACGATCAAGAGGAGATGGCGACTCCACAAATTAGTGAAGATTTCATACATTCATGCTGGTATGCAGATATCATATTTGTTTTACTAAATTTACAAGCTCCTCTTGGTTTATCTAGAACTAAAGGTAGATTCTTGAAAATGAAATCAATGAAATATTGTATCATAGACAATGTTTTATTTTGGAAAGATAATGGTGCCATTTTACTAAATTATTTATTAAAAGATGAAGCTGACAAAGTTATGCAGGAATTTCATGCAGGAGATTGTGGAGGACACCTATACTGGAAAACAACTGCTGACAGGATTTTGACGGTAGGTTTTTACTGGCCCACCCTTTTTGTAGATATCAAGAAATATGTGACCTCCTGTCACAAGTGCCAAATATTTGAAGGCAAAAAGAAACTCTTACCATTACCTCTCAAACCCATTTCCACAGAAATGCCTTTTCAACAATGGGGTTTGGACTTCATTGGGTAAATTCACCCATCCTCCTCAAGCTAGCATAAATGGATTTTGGTAGCCACTGACTGTTTTACTAAATGGATAGAATTCATCCCTTTCAGACAAGCCACATACTTTATCATCATTTCATTCCTTGAGAACAACAGCCTTTCTAGGTTTGGATGCCACAAAATATCATAACTGATAATGCAACTACTTTCAAATCTAAGAAAATGATAGACTTTTGTAACAGATATTACATTACCCTTGGTCATTCCACTGCCTATTACCCTCAAGGTAATGGACTTGCAGAATCCTCAAACAAAAGCCTTGTTAATATCATCAAGAAATTGTTGGAAGACAATAAGAAGACCTGGAACAAAAGGTTGGTTAATGCCTTATGGGTAGAAAGACTAACTACCAAAAAATCCATTGGTACATCTCCTTATCAACTATAAGGAATGGATTTTGTTTTCCCATCTTGCTTAGGAGTACCAGTGATGAAAATGGTTCAAGAGTTGCAATTAGAACGAAATGATATCTAAAGGAGGATAAATCAGACAATACATTTGCAGCAAACCAGAGAACAAGTCTATGTAAAATCACAAGTGATCCAGGATAAAGTCAAAAAGATTTTTGACAAGAAAACCAAAGATGATGATTTTTACATAGGTGATAAAGTACTCAAATGGGATTCTAGAAGAGAAGAAAAGGGTAATTGTGGTAAATTTGATTTCCTATGGCAATGCCCTTATATCATTTATGGTTACAAAAGTAACAATTCATTTTTCTTGAGACAGTTAGATGGAATAGGTCTACCAGGTGGACCAGTCAATGGTAGAATGTTGAAGCATTACTTGTCCACAGATTAACATTGGTCCATTTGTTTACTCTACTCATTGTACATAATATTGCAAAGTTTAGATTGGATTAGACGATAATATTTTGAGGTTGAAGCCTAAAGAGAAGGCCTTGAGATTTTAAAGGTGAACCATCATATGTATGAATAAAGAAAATCATAGAGAAGCAGTTACAAGGAAACCACAGTCAAAGTTTCAAAGGCTACCAATTGTAAAGTTCTTGACATTCACTAGGAAATGTCATCCCTATGTGGAGCCACTGTTAAGGTCCTATAATAATAGGATTCATAATTTTGAATTGGCTATGGTTAGTCTTGTAATATTGTACATATTCTTTCTGAAAAATGTTTTCCCATTTAAAATAAAATATAAAGAGGGTAATTCCTAAAAGAATAATGAAAGGACTAAAAGAAATAAAAATATAAAAAAAGTATAAAATATGAACCCCACAAAAAGAGATAAGAATAGATCATGAAAGTGTGCAAATACAAATGCCACTGCTTTTTACTTTACTTTGTAAAATAAGATTGTGTGCAGCTTGTCAAAAAATGCCACAATGCATGATGGTCAAATAGTTTAATCTTGATTCATTCATGCTTTAAATTTCATGTTGATAGATAAAGAAGAAAGATCTAGCCAAACTGTTTAATCTTGGTAGATCAGTAGTTAGGTAGAGAATAATAATGAGCTCATCAGTTTAATCTGAGCCATTGGAGTTATAAGGTTAGAATTACATAGTTTGTTTATCAAGGAAAAATAAATGAAGGGTCAGCAAGTTCAAATGCACCAAATGAATGAAGAGAAAATGCTAGGGTAAATAAAGAGTAGGTAGAAGAAGTTTTGGAAATGCACAAGGTTGCTAGCTCAAATGGACCTTGATCATACTTGATCCTATGTTTCATGTGTAGGAGGAATTATTAAAGGAAAAGGTCAATTCACTAATGATTATTTACTAATTTCCCCTCCTTTCACTAGACCCCCACATAGTTAGTTTATTAATCTCCCCTCATTATCCCTTCATTACCATCATCCCCTAATGTTGTCCCCAGTTCCAAAGCACCCCTACCCTCTTCCTTTCCACTTGTAAAAACCACTTCCCTTCATTTTGACCTTTTTTCCCTTTGTTTCACACATTTCCCTACACATTACCCTTTAAAAATTCATTTCCCCTTCCCAAAACCCCTTTCCCTAGTGTGAAACCCATTCCCATCACAAATAGTACCCCCCCCCCTTTATTAATTTCCCTTTTTCCTTAAAAACTCACTAAACCCCTTTATCCTAAGTTATTTACTAAACTATACTCCCGCTTTAAGTATTTAAAGTCCCTCCATGTTATAATTCCCCGACACCCTTTTAACTCACCAAATCTTGGTGTATAGTTAAAACCTCCACCATATAACCCATGGTCCCCACCATTTATTAACCCATTGCTTATATTAAAATATCGTGATTACTTTTTAATTAATTACATTTATTTGTAATTAAAACTTGACCCCACTCCCCAACTCTGCCCTTGCAACTCCATCACACAATAGCCCTCTCATCTTCGACCTCCAGATCCAATGACGCATATCCATATCGCGCGGTTTCATAATACGATAGTTAAAGGTCCAAAAGAATGCGAGATTCGTGGTTTTGGCTAAGCACTATTTTGCTATGTGGTGATGCTCATGAAAAATACCACCCTCAACCCAAAAGTAGTGCGATATGGCATAAAACTGCCTCCCCGCATAAAATAAAACTACCCACTGTTCATTTACCAAATCTCATGCCAAAATGTAACCATTTTTAGTTAAAAGGCCGAAAAATACCTCTTTCACTCTTTTCACTCATTTTCACTTTGTCAAGCAATTTTGAAACCTTGTGTAAAAAATCTGCAAATTCTCTACAAATATCGCTATGAGACCTATGTAGAAAATATGCATGTATATTAACCCGATAATGTAATATAAATAAAAGTAGAATACTATAACCTACTTCTACTATCAATTTATCAAAGCTTAAAGATCGAGGAAGATTGAGTTGAACATGTATAACCAGCAGAAAAAGAATAAATGCACAATACACATGAAAATACTTTGGGGAAAGCCTCAGCTAAAATCCCCACTATCTGTATTATCATACAAGGTGGAAATACATTAGAATTATAAAAATCCTTAGCTCTTATAGCTAGCGATCTCTCAGTACAATCCTCACAAATGCTCACAGTTAGTCTAGGCTTCTCTCAAGCCTTCCTCTCTGCCCTCCAAGCTCCTATTTCCTTGCGCTATTTCTCCTGGGTGATCCTCCTGTTACCAAGTGGAAAACTTCCTACCCCGTGTAACACTGATCCTCCAAACTGCGCAATCCTCAAGGAATCTTACCTTGATTGCATAAGTTAGTTTCCTTTATAGGAAAACACATGCAACTGATATTACATTGTCCTTGACATTTAACTCAATTGGGTCTTTCTCATAATAGACATACATAAGCTTTTGATGAGAGAATCTTTAGTTAACTGGAGTACACTAGTTGAGTGCATGCATGCATCAACTGACTGATAACTCTCTATTAGTTCCTCAAATAGTTTGGAACTAATTTAACTGGACTTAACTCAGTAAATTGAGTTAACTATTTACAACACAAATATAACTCAATCTTATCTCCTTAATTTAATGGATAACTCTTGCATGACTTCAGAAAGACTTCTAACTTGAATTACTCCAACTAGTTAAGTCAAAATAACTTAATTAGTTATTTTCAAGTAGCTGGTGAGACTAAATTTGATTTTAATTCACAATTTTAATTCAAAGACAAATTAAAATTGGAATTTCTAGATTCTATTTTTATCATTTCTTGTTTCTATATTCAACACATTGAACCTCTACACAACCATTTTAACCACCTTTTGCAACCAAAATATGCTACAGACACCAAATTGAAGCAACAAATAGACAATTGAATCCTCATAAATCTCTGCTACTACCAAAGAACCCTATCTGCACACCAAACCATCATTTTCTAGGTATTCTTGAAAGAACAAGAACGACCCTGTAATTTAAGCTATGCACAGTAATTATCAAAAGGTTAATTAATTAAATTAATTAAAAAGCCTTACTAGATTGAAGAAAACCTTATTATGCATCCAAAAGCCATTTTCTACAGACCACAATTACCCTCCCCACTGTTCCAGATCTTCTGACCTTACTCCTAAAGCCAGAGAAAAGGTAATTTAGTTGAATAAACCAAATCATGGCTTCCCAAAGCTCTTTGGATGTAAGACCCCTACAAACCCCTCACCTGGATATTGACCATCTCCCATTGGCCAACAGAGATTTGCAAATTAAAGACATTGTTTCCCATATCCATCTACTGAAACTCCACTGCTAGAGTAAAGATAAATTCCTGAACCAGAATGATGACATTCACCTATGGGAATCAAATATTCCCAAGTACTTGTTACCACAGGTATACTTATTCCCAGAAACCATCCACTTCTACCAAGCTTACTATGTCCCAAGTCAAAGTGCCATAGTCTCTCCTGACCAATGGATTTTATCCACCATTACTGCAGAATCAATAAATCAAATGTTGCAGATCTAGCCATGCCCAAATGAGACCCCACTTTCTATTGAAGCGTTAATTGAACTCTACAGAATGCTAGACCTTCCCAAGAAAGCTTAATCTTTCACACTTTCATCATTGAAGAGTCTCATACTCCTATAGATAGTCCTCCATATGCTGCCACCATTTTCTTTTAGAGAGTAAGAAAAATTATAACCATACTCTCTTGTATTCTAGGATACACCACTGATGAGGATGTAGATGAGGTCATGCTTGCTTTCCTATCTATTTTTTGCCTAGGAAAGCCTCCAGCTACAATTTTTAACTTTGCTCAGTTCTTGGTAGACAGAATTCATGAGCGGTTTATCAGATTGCCAAATGAAAAGGTATTCAAATACTCTTTAGTTTTGTTTCACATGTTTCTATATTTTTAGTTAGATAGGTTTCCAGTCAGCATCCAAAAGTTAGACACTAAGGGCCATCCAAGATCTGTCATCTTTTGGACACCATTAATCCAAATATATTCCATTGTTTTTAGATATAATGAATTCATTGATTCCTTTGTTCATCCAGTTGTAAACATGCTAACCAATAGAAATCAACCCAGGATCAATGATGATATTAAGAGAGTTTTGTAGCTGTCTAAGATCAGTAGAGTAGGAGATTAGTATTTATACTAGGACCACACTGAAATCAAGATATATGGATGCCAACTCACTCCCTACAAGCTGCCCAAATACCTCCCTATGAGGATATTTGCATTAGAGTATTTTAGGCAAATCATAAAATCAGATGAGGTCAATTTTCTATCAGCTAGGAAGAAAACACAGTTCAAGATCAAAAACCAATTGGGTCCTTTCATTTGCAATAATAGGGAAGCTGGACAAGAATCTGAGAAAATCTTATACCAAATGAACTTCAATAGCAGTTTTATGTGGCAGTATGACCCTAATGGAGTCATAAACAAACTAAGGCTCAAATTCAAATTAAGTCCTTTCATACATGAGCCTAGGCCAAAAATTGAAAGATATGCCAACCAGTTAGATTGGTTGGAAAATACTCTAACAGATGTGGAAAAAACCTTAATAGATGTGGAAAAGCAGATAGATAATAGTTCCTTTCTGTAGGTTCCAACCCTACAGGAATAGATGGGTATTAGTCCCATTTTATAGACTCCGGCCAAGTAGGATAGAAATGTAAAGAGAACCAGGGAAGAAGGCTCTAGCTCTGGAATGGATACTATAGATGACAGGGTGAAATCAATTACAGGAAGAAGCCGAAGCTTAATCCCAAAACTAAGAAAGAAGACACCATTGAGACAGTTAAAATCACTGATACTAACACAATGGTTAGAAAGAGTAAAGGTCCAGCAATTTTAGAGGGAACTCATCAACCTTCCACCTCAAACACTCAAATTATTGAAAAGAAGCTTAGTATTGAAGTCTCTTCATCCAGCAAGTGAGTGGATAAAGAGAAAGATATAAAAGAGAAGTAAAAAGAAATAAAGTCGTGGAATGAGACATTAAAGGCTGAAACATATGCCCAATACTTCAAAAAAACACCTGCTAATAAGAATATATTAATGTCAGCCTTTGACATTAAAACTGGTAAAATGCAGATGACCTTTATGCAACCTACAGTCCAATAGCCTAAATCGTCAGCAGACTACAGGAAGACAGAGTTTGAAGTTTTGGCTAGGGATGTTCACCCTATTGATCAAATTGAATTCCATAAGTAGGAAAGTGAAATAATTTACTCCATAATGACTAACAAAGCAATGACTGTGCAGAAACTTCAAAGCTCTCTAGACAACATTACAACACAATTTAAGTTAGAAAAGGCATCCTAGAATCAAGTCACTGGAAGACTTGGTAATTAAAATTGGATATAATCCAAATGATATCAAGGCTGCAGAAAACTAATAAAGAAGAAAAATGAGCATATTTTTGCTTTAGAGAAGCAACTAAAGTTACCCTCTTCTGAACATCCACAGGCCAAGGAGGTCCTAGAGAGCCAAACCTAGCAGGAAGATATGATGGATCTCATCCTTGAATTAAATGATCAATTAAAAGAAATGGAGAAAGAATTAGATGAGTTAATACAACTGAAACAAACCAGCCTTGAGACAGCTACTGCCACTGTTATCTCTATACTTACTATGATAGTTCCTTCAACTTTGGTAGCCTCATTGACCCCAACAGCTCCACTAGCTACAACACTTCCAGCTGCAACAACAACTACATTAGCAACATGTTCAACAACAACAATAGCTCATCTAAGTGATGAAGCAAGTAATTGGTCAAAGCCATGGAGGACATGTCCATTCAAGCTACTAAAATAAATAAACTTAAAAAATAGATAACAAGTCTAGAGGATGAGAAGAAACTGGCTCAGATTATGCATAAAAATGAAGTACATAAGTCAAACAATTTGACTGAGAGGATAAAGAACTTGGAAAAAGAATTAACATTGAATGAGCCACTTTCCCAAGCAAAAGAACAACTATGGGCCAATATCATTGACTCTGTCAATGATATTTGGCCATCTATACAAGTTATCTTTGAACAAAATGATTTAGTCAAAGAGGCTAGTGAAGTAATTCGAAGAGTTAAGGCCGAACTAGGAAATATGCCAGAAGAAGCCTCAAGAATAATCCAATTCCTTAACTCAAAGAATAAATATGAATTGTAGGAGCTTGACATAGCTGACAGGATTGACACTATACCAGAGGTGAAGAAAGTACTCACAAGAGGAACTTAATGATGCAGCTTGAGGACAAATGCTAAACCATGGAGCTAGCTATAGGTAGGTTCATGGTTAAATTTGATGCTTTGAGGTAGAAAGTTCTGCCAAATCCATTGGTAATAAGACAAGTTAATGCCACATGAAGAATATAACAAGAAAATCAGAGAAGTGGCAAGTGAGAAAACCAATAGTTCCTCTATGAAAGAGATGCCTACAGGAAAGATTCTTTGCTAGAATTTTGAGAACCTCTTTTACCTCCAACATGAGGTAAAGCATCTTTTTGTAAATAAGCCCATCTTTGCAAAATACACAAAACCTGATGAAGTCTACAGGAGAATGGTATACATGGTTTAAATTACCAGATATAGAGACCTGGGAAAAATTAAATGATTTACAATGAAAATGCAAGGTAAACAGTAGATACAGTGCAGTGAAACAAAAGTAGCAGATCAACTAAGTCAAAGAGTATCAGATGAAAGAGTATCAGTCAAAAGGAAAAGTAAAAGAACAGTCAATGTGGAAGACAAACAACAAAGGAGAAAAAGCAGCAAAAGATCTGACAACAAAGACAAATAAATAGGGACAGCTTGCAACATTTACATATCTGTCTCTATCTTCTTGCGTGAATATTTTTCTTTTTCCTTGAATAATTCCCAAAAAAGTTTGGGATATTTTATTATAATTTTTTGTATAAACACTTCATAATTCGAAGTACACACTGTGGATTTCTTAACATTTCTATAGTTGTATTGATCTGAAACCTAAGGGTTCATTATGCCATTTTTCCAAGTCAACAGACTGGAGTGAGTAATAAAGGCATTGCATTACAGGATTTGTGTGTTCAACCACTTCAGTGAAGTATTTTCTGTTTGTCAAATTGTTATTTGCTTAAATGTTTCACATACTTGCATGTTATCTAAATTGAATGAAATAACTAGAATATTATTACAGAATTTATTTAAGTACAACCTGTCGTGAATAGTTATTCATTTTAATGTTTCCTTATGATATCTGGAGTAGGGAATCCTTCATTGCTCCCTAGTTTCAATTGACCTCTATCATTTCCTTCATTAACCGGTTTGAGGAACCATTAATTGCACCTTGGCCCCGATTTAAAATCACTTCACCCTCTAGCCTAAAGATCTGAAATTACTCAGCTACCTTGCCCTGTAAACACTATCTTCAGAACTTGATTTAGTCCTATTTTCTTGACACTTGACCCCATAGCCCAATGGTAAAGGACATCCCTCTATCCATCTAAGGTAGTAATTCCACCACCAAATCAAAATCAAAACCCAATCAATGCTTAAATAACTAGCCTAAAATCAATTAACTCAACAAAGTTAAATCATAAAGAGAGAGCCCTCTCTGAGCATTAGGAAGGTTAGATCCTGATCTCAAAAGTAGGTTTGTGGTTACCTATAATATTTATTTTGACACAAGATAACAACTCTAGGGAAAGTTTAGAGTGATAACACAAATTATTAAGGAAAACCAATTATTTGCAAAATGGAATTGCTTCAATCATGAGACTCATATAATAAATGTTGCATGAAGAGCATCCACTGTTACAAATTCAAAAGCATATTATTCTTCAAAAGTGCCAAGTAAAATAATGGACCTACCAAAATTGGACTCAAATAGTTGTTTGCCACATTCATTGAAGCATAAGATTGCACCCCTAAAAACATGTTGCTCAAAGAACTTATTATGCTCAGTTGCACAAGTAATTAAATCATACAGAATTGGTCACTATAAAATAGTTTCCAACAAAACCCCCTTTCTTTCATGATAGCTTTAGATGATAAAATTAACAACTATCCTACTAAACTATTCTTGATTTACACTTCAATAACTTTATTAAATCCTTTCTCACATTCATACAAAATTTTGTAGACAAGGGAAGCTACATCCATTAAATAATATAGTTATAATTTATAATACATAAAAGCTACATTCATTAAGACATTTACTTTAACAATTTATGTGCATAAAAGATACAACCATAGAGGTCTTTTGACAAACAATTTACAAGCATGCAATCTATGGCCATTGAGTCATTTTTTCAAACACTTGGTGTTGGGAAATTTAATTTCTTAAATTGCTTTCATTAAATTATCAACCAGGGAAACTCGTAAGCTTGTGATGATGCCAAAAAGATATATGCAGGAGTAGGCAACTAACTCTATGTCTAACTAAATGATTTATGATTCAATATAATATGCAAGGGAAGAGGCTCCTAATTGAGGAGGTCCTGGTTGTCCTTCCCTACAATATTATAGATTGAAAAGAAATCATTGATTACATAAAACTAGAAACTTCAAATAAAGACAAGAGAATGAATTTAATTGTTGTTCAGATTCAAATAGAGAGAGAGACTAACTTAGTCCCTTGATTGTCCCCTCATATACTGATCCAAACTAAACTAAGATTCATTCACAAGCATAAGAAATGAAATAACTTGAAACTTAAAAGCAAGAGAATGAATTTCAATTATCATGCAAATCAAACAGAGGGAGAGCCTAACTTAGACCCTTGGTTGTTCCCTCATATGCTGATAAGATTTTAATTTAAAACCCATTCATCAATCACAAACAAATCCTCAAACATCTAGGCAATTAAATGAAATAAGATCTATTATGAAATAAAATGTTTCTTTAATCCTTTTAGAGTGAGCTCAATTCTCTTGAGAACAAAGTGACAAATTATTCCATGTTCTACATTAAGACAATATATATATTATATATATATTATATATATATAATATATATATAATATCTAAAACTATAGAAATAAAATTGATGTAAAATGAAGCCTTATTCTATTCCATCATAAGTTGGATACATGTTCCAAGAGTCCTCTCTTTGGAATGGAGGAGGTGTTCCTATTTATAAAAAAATTTAAGCAACTAACTCATTAATGGGGATCCACTAATCCCTCATATGGTTACAACCAATATGAGACACATATTCCTTTATCCATGATTTTTCTCCATGAGATACGCTTGACCCCTATCCCAAATCTCCTTCAAATCTTCAAAAGAATTCGAATTTGAGTCTTGGAAGCCACATAATAGTATCTTGGAACCTTCCAAATCACCTACACATGTCACCAAACTCATTCCACCTTTAGGTATAAGCAAATATATGTTATTTTTCTAAATTTTAATCATAAATTCACTTTAAATTCTTGAAATTAATAACTTTGGAAAATGAAAATATAAACCCATATGGTAATGAAAATATAGGGTTATGTAATGATAATGTGATGGAATGAGATGACAAAATGAGGATAAAGGTGAAAATGGAGTGAAAATGTATGCTAATTTGGCAGCCCAACATACCCCCCAACTTAAGTTATTGCATGTCCTCAGGCAATCTATTACATTGATCATGATTTGATCTTTTAAATTGTCTTGCTTTTACATGAACTTTGGCTGATATCAATTTTTTTAACTTCACATAATTTTCTTTTTGACAACTTTGTTCCTTTTTGCAAAGTCTTCTTTCTTGAAAAACATTTGATTGCAACATATTATTTTAGTTGGTTCTTGTGTGACAGCCAGAATTTGATTAGTATTGGTTCTTGTGTAACAATACTTTCATTGTTTTTATGTTGCATCAAAAGACTTTGAAAACATTTAATCAACCATTGATTCTTCGATCATTATTTGCAAAACATGTAACGTTTGAATCATAATATAATAGTAATTGTTTGGAGAAAGTATGTTGGTTAGGATGATATTTGTATGTCATATGGAAGGTGATATTGGAGTACGAATGTGAATATGAACATGGTGAATGTGAATGTGAATGAACATGGTGAAACATTTTCCAAGAATTATAATTTTAGTATTAAAGGAATTGTATGATAAAAAACTAGAAAAGAACATACCTTTACTTACCTAAGTGGACAAATTGTGTATATGTAGAAAAGTGTAGCTCTTGCTGCTGAATCATGGAATGGGGAATACAATAATGTGATCTGTGTCTTGGTTGCATACATGATGGATGAAGTCATAAATGTGGATCCTTTATTATTGTTGAATCTGCTACTGAACCATATAGTCTTCATGTCGTTCCATATTGTGGCACAATTCTTTCCATGTGAATAAATGTGTTGATGTCGAACATGGAAAGAAGTCATTGGATTACCGACCATTGATGAATGTTGTTAACCAATGCGAGGCAAACTCACCATTAATGTCAATGAGTGCCAAGGTAACGAAGTACGTCTTGCGAAGTGCAAATAGATGAGCTGATGTCGAGCCACTTGCAAGATCCAAAGATCAAGGGACATTGGTGTATTCCTATAATCGCTGGCGAGAGATCCTGTCATTAAGGCATACAAGCCTCAAGGTACTACTAAGGACTCTAGCCTTGAACCCAGATAAGGTGCTAAGGTCGATGGGTCAAGACTTGTTAGAAGGGAGGCCTTAAGGAATCCTCCATCATCTAACACGAGTATGAAATAATGATTTTGAAGGACCATAGATGGAAAATTTGCATTGAAGCAGGGTTTATTTGGAAGAAAAGGAAAATGGGGTAACTCAGCTTTGTAAGGGAGCTGAATGACTTTATTCATGGGCTATAGGTTAGCGAAAGAGACAGGAAAATGACTATGAAGGAAAATGAATAATGAATCAATGTTTTATTTGAAAACATGAAAAGGGAAATGGAGTGGAAAATTTATTGACTAAAGAAGTGGGAATGCAATGAAGTTTTTATTTACTAAAAAGGAGTAGAAATGGTGAATGTAAAGGGAAATGAGGCGAATGTTTATTAACTGAAGAAGCATGGATGTAATGGAGACACTGGCATCTGAAAGGCTTGCAAGTGATGGATCTGATCTGACATCATGTGCTCATGCATTGACGTTTCATCTTTGTTGCCACTTTGATCATTTTCTTGTGAAAGAAATTTCATATTTGAGAGGATTTTCAATTATTTTATAGATATGATGACACTCTCCCCCTTTTCTTACCCAAAAGCATGTCCTCATGCTTAAAATGGGGTCTTTAAAAGACACTGTTTTCTTGTGGTCTTTTGTTTATCTTCCTCAAACCTGCAAAAACTTAATACTTTTTATACAATGAAATGTAAGTTTATCATAATAGAGAGGTGATAAATCTCTTTATTTATGACATTTACAAAAAGAAACTAAGAATTGGTACTAATGAAACAAATTCTTGAAAGAAAAACCAAAAGAATTTTTACCTCTCTCAAAACTAGTGCCTCATTTTAACTGTTATGTCTTGTCAGCAATTTCTTCATTCTTCAGCTATTTCAAACTATTTTTAAAGTTTTTTCATTGTGTAGATCGCTTTGAGATCTTTCCAATGATGCTTGAATCGTTGAAATCCGATGTCGTATGAGAAAGTTGTGCTTATTTGAGATTTGGGTGAAACAGTGAAGTTTGTCATAAGGTTTCTCAGTTGCAGGATTGCGCCCTTCCTGCATCTAAAAATATTATCTATATTCTTTGGCTGAGCCATGACATAAAATTTTCCAGTTTGTGATGTCATTGGCTTCTATACCTGCAAGACTCAAAGAAACATGATCATATAAAAATACTTTATGAAACGAAAATACATGTATACATGATTCAGTCTTCCATCTACAGGATTCTCTTCAAGGCAATTTGTAAACCAATAATCTTGTAGATGAAGAACCCTTATCGTTCTTCTTCTTGATCCATTTTCAGTGTTGAAAAATGAGCTAGCAGATGGAGGGTGACTGTGTAATAGTGATGTGGCAGTGGGTGACATGGAAAATGGATGATGTGACATGTTGACTCATGATGTGGCAGTGAATGTGCAATATTGGTTAATGTTGTGTTGCCATGTGGTGGTAAAATTGTTGTTTAATTAATGTTGTGTCAAAATTGAAGAATAAATGAGGGTGACTGTGTAATAGTGATGTGGCAATGGGTGACATGGAAAATGGATGATGTGACATGTTGACTCATGATGTGGTAGTGAATGTGCAATATTGGTTAATGTTGTGTTGCCATGTGGTGGTAAAATTGTTGTTTAATTAATGTTGTGTTAAAATTGAAGAATAACTGAGGGTGACTGTGTAATAGTGATGTGGTAGTGGGTTACATGGAAAATGGATGATGAGACATGTTGACTCATGATGTGGCAGTGAATGTGCAATATTGGTTAATGTTGTGTTGCCATGTGGTGGCAAAATTGTTGTTTAATTAATGTTGTGTCAAAATTGAAGAATAACTGACAAATTTCAAACCCTACAAGATTTGAAATCATGACCTCCACTATGTAATTTGAATGACTTACCAATAAATCACAAGTCACATTTATGAATTCAATGGAATTTTGGAAATTTTAATTATTCTAAAATGAAAATTGAAACAACAACTTGACAGGTGGCCAATCTAAATCCAAGATTTTTAGGAAATATGATTCAAATATATTTTCCAAATCATTTTTCATATCTTTTGAATTCATCCTTTCCAAAATTCTTAGGAAAATGAAATTTCAAAATATTTGCCAAATTATTTTTCATATCTTTTGAATTCATCATTTCCAAGATTTTTAGGAAAATGGAATTCCAAAATATTTGCCAAATTATTTTTTATATATTTTGAACTCATCCTTTTTGCCTAAAAAGTGGATTCTTTAACCAATTTTTATTCTATAAAAGCTTGGGAAATGCTTATGATTCTTTTATATATTTTTTTGATGCAGCTTGTAAGCATGGAGAAAATCTCATTTTTGTAGTAAGAATTTTTTTAATAATTAATATTTTTTTGTTATTTAATTATTAAATTTTTTTATCAATTTTTTTTTCAAATTTATTGATTGATTTTTTTCTCTGCAGCTTGGCAACACTACTGGGTGGCTGACCATAGCTCTGTGGCTAAGCCAATGGATGGCCATGGCCTTGGTTGCTGGCTGCATTTAATTGAAAGACCATTTTTTTTCACGCAACCTCACAAATAACACTCCATAGAACCTTGAAAATCTCTCAAATGGTTACGAATTTTGCGAAAATAATCCACATTAGACATAATTCACCTCATTTTGAGAAAAAACCCATGTTTTATATTGTTCAGATTCATTTTCGTTTGGTCACAAAATGCATTTTAAAAATGATGTTTTTAACTTCTGCGAATTTGGCCTCTTCTCAGTTAACTGTCGGTGAAATTCGTTTTTTCCTTTTTTTAAATAAGTACAATGCACATCTATCTTTCATTTTTTCAAAATCACACATAACATTTGCAGCAATTTGTTTCCTTAGCTTCCATGAATTTTTATTTGTTTACTTTATTCTCATTTTCTCTTTTGTGTTTATATTTATTTTTTATTATTAAGAAAATGTAACAAAAGATATACTAACATGAAATCCTTTTTCTGATCCTCCAGGTCACACAAAGCGTAGGAGGAGAGCATACTTATGAATTCTTTATGTAATTGAAATTTGAAATTTAAAAAGAAATATAAGAAGAATTTGATTTCAAACCTCAAATTTTATTTTTCTAAACTCCACTTGTTTTCCTTATTTACAAATATCCCTTTGATTGTAAATCTTCATGCCAATGGTTAATGAATGAGGTGGCTCTTACTGCACCACCAAAATTTCCAAGAAAATGAAATCAAATTTGAAAATCAAAAACTTTAAAAAACTTTCCAAACTTGGTTTTATTTTCCTATTCTATCCTACTCCCTTTTGAGAAAGAGATTTTTATTTTTATTTTCAAATGTAGGAGTATTTCCAATGAAGCCATTTACGGATCAAAGTCTCTAGTATGTTCACATCCAAATTTGAAAAATATACCTGAATGTTTACAAAGATATGAGAGATCAATTGCACATTTGGATTAAATGTTAGGATTCGTTGAAGAATGGAAGAATGTTGTGGCCTAGTCACTTTTTGAAACCAATCTTCAATGTAGTCTTCATTCTCTTGACTCTCCTCCAAATGTTTAAAAATCATTCTAGATCTCCTGTCCATAAATGGATGGATTAGTTCAACACCCTTATAGTGAAAATATTGATTGAAATATATGCATCCTATTTATCATGATTTATGTATGCGGCTAAAAATGAGATTCAAAGCTAACCCCTATGCATACTTCCCCATGTTACTAAGATATTGCTGTCACCAAGTCATCCTTTCAACATGAGTTAGTTTTTCCAAAGAAAAATATTGTACTGAATTAAATTCCTAATGCCTAATCCCTTAGCACCATCCCCAGTAATGGCGCCAAAATGTTGGGCAATTTAATTGCTTAAATTTCTTTCATTAAATTATCAACCAGGGAAACTCATAAGCTTGTGATGATGCCAACAAAATATATACAGGAATAGACAACTAACTCTATGTCTAACTAAATGATTTATGATTCAATATAATATGCAAGGGAAGAGGCTCCTAATTGAGGAGGTCCTGGTTGTCCTTCCGTACAATATTATAGATTGAAAATAAATCATTGATTACATAAAACTAGAAACTTCAAACAAAGACAAGAGAATGAATTTAATTGTTGTTCAGATTCAAATAGAGAGAGATACTAACTTAGACCCTTGATTTTCCCGTCATATACTAATACAAACTAAACTAAGATTCATTCATAAGCATAAGAAATGAAATAACTTGAAACTTAAAAGCAAGAGAATGAATTTCAATTATCATGCAAATCAAATAGAGGGAGAGCCTGACTTAGACCCTTGGTTGTTCCCTCATATGCTGATAAGATTTTAATTTAAAACCCATTCATCAATCACAAACGAATCCTCAAACATCTAGGCAATTAAATGAAATAAGATCTATTATGAAATAAAATGTTTCTTTAATCCTTTTAGAGTGAGCTCAATTCTCTTGAGAACAAAGTGACAAATTATTCCATGTTCTACATTAAGACAATATATATATCTAAAACTATAGAAAGAAAATTGATGTAAAATGAAGCCTTATTCTATTCCATCATAAGTTGGATACATGCTCCAAGAGTCCTCTCTTTGGAATGGAGGAGGTGCTCCTATTTATACAAAAATTTAAGCAACTAACTCATTAATGGGGATCCACTAATCCCTCATATGGTTACAACCAATATGAGACACATATTCCTTTATCCATGTTTTTTCTCCATGAGATATGCTTGAATCCTATCCCAAATCTCCTTCAAATCTTCAAGAGAATTCGAATTTGAGTCTTGGAGGCCACATAATAGTATCTTGTAACCTTCCAAATCACCTACACATGTCACTAAACTCATTCCACCTTTAGATATAAGCAAATACATGTTATTTTTCTAACTTTTAATCATAAATTCACTTTAAATTCTTGAAATTAATAACTTTGGAAAATGAAAATATAAACCCATATGGTAATGGAAATATAGGGTTATGTAATGATAATGTGATGAAATGAGGTGACAAAATGAGGATAAAGGTGAAAATGGAGTGAAAATGTATGCTAATTTGGCAGCCCAACACTTGGCAACCATAATCTCTAAAGGCAAATTTTGACAACAATTAGCTAAGATGTTTCCTTGACTTATTAAACTCATAAAACTCATAAATTCATAAATTTTAAATTCAAATGTTGGCATATTAAAATAGGGATTTTCATGAGAAAAAACTTGACAACATGCAAGTACAGTTGGCGGCAACAATTTTCAAAATCGTTGGGATTTACAATTCAGGTTCTATATTTTCTTTTGGAATAAAATCGGGGGTTACATGATCAATTGGTATGAATACTCCCTGATGTTGAGTTGAATTGCATCCAAAACGCTCCCAGAGATGAAATTCTTTAAACCAACAAAACTTTAGACCTCATTTACCACTTTTGTTAAACACATAGAATGCAAACTTTCATCTACAACTCTACATGAAGAAGGACAACCCAGAATTATGTACTATGAGTTGTTCATTGAATTTATGAATTTATAAGTTCATTATATGAATTCTTGATACAAGTATTTAATCAAACATTTTACAACATGCAAAGCTACTTCTCTTGACATAATTTGATGAACTTATTTCAGCCACTACTAAAATTTAGTAAACACATCTCAACCTTGTATGCTACATCCGTCCAGGCTCTCTATCAAATATTTTGTAGTTGTGTAAGATAACAAAACTATACCAAAACTAGAATCACAAACACATTGAATTATCAGTAAGAATATGAAACATATTCTCTGAAATGACTGAAAATTACCTCAACTTACCTCAAGCCTTTGATCTTCCAAACCATCTTTTGCTTGCCACTGTTTTTGCATTTTATTTGAAGGGTTTATCATGTAATTCCTCCAAGTATATTCTAGGCACATGTCCATTTTATTAATTCTCTTGTAGGATGCAAGTTAGCACTTATTCATGCATAATTATATATATAAATATAAAATGGTAGCATTACCCATTCATGGATTTTGTCAAACACTTTGCAAAGATACCCTAAAACCCTTTCTAACTTGCATCTAATTTCCTATTTCAATTAAAAAAACACAAAACCAAAATTCATAAAACTCTTACCCAAACTCTTTTGTAATTCTTCATTGAGATTACTTTTAGTAATATTTGGATTTTCTTCCTCAATTCGTTACAATAGCAATGTTAGTACAATAAAGTATGCCAATACTAATTCCAACTTGATATCTAAACATCCATACATATAGACCACTCTTAGCCTTGATTTTCAACTAGCCAATAAGATTCCACATAACATAAGATTAAACCAAAATTAGATGCTTACAACAATTTAATTTTCTACTTTTTTTTTTTTTTTTTTTTTTTTTTTTTTTTTATGTTAATGCTACACTAAAATTCCAAGCCAATTAAATTTATACCTAATAAGATATGCAATTCCAAATGTTGAGAATATGATCCATTTTATATTCTTTAACCAACTTATTTGAACCATTCAGTTTTCCACCCAACCATATTGAAGGAGAACTTCGAATGAGCCTCTAAATTAGACATAAATAAAGGCCCATCTGACCATCCTTCAGCACATTAAACCTTTCCTTTTGCATTAGATAACATATTTTTAACTTTAATATGTTCATTAGGAAGGTTTATGGATAAGTGCATATTTGTGCCTAATATTATTTATTTTTGTGGAATATTGTGAGAATGCTGGGCAGATTATGAAGATTTGGAGGAGGAGATAATTTAGGGACTTGCTACCTACTACAGGGGGTTAAATATTGGATAATAAATCAACAAGAAATTATGAAATTATTGCACAAATTCTAGAGCTCGAGTGATTGAGAAAATCTAGGAATGTGTTCCCTATCATTTAATGCAAATTCCTAGTGTTGGGAACCAGATCCACTATTTGAGGGATTTTGGAGGGGAAAGCTTCCTCCTTTCATGGACAATGATTCCTAATAATTTTGTATAAGTACCAATTCTAATTTTCCTCTAGGGTTGGATTTTTCTTTGTCTTCTTGTGGAGAGAACTCATATTTTTGCAGCTCCAATTTCATTTCTTAGAGGAATGTAATTGTATTGATGGAAATAATGAAGATTGGTACCATGTTTAGTTTCTAAATCTTGGTCTCCTTCATAGAAATCTAAGTTTCCTTGGGCTTGGAAATCCCAGGAGTGCCAGAGCCCTTTTCTATCATTTACTTTTCTTTCTTTCACTCCTTATTCACATGCATCTCTTGTTCTTGTCTTTTTCTATTTCTGCATTTAGTAATGATCATTTCTTATTGTAGGATTGTGTTAAATGGTTGAATTAAGTTATTTTGCAGGATAAAAAACATTATTTCATCCCTGGAACAACTTTGGAAGGTCATAGTAATCATTGAGCTACTTGGATTAGTTTTCTTATTCCTAAATCTAAATTTCTGGAAGTTCCTTGTGGAAAACATTAGTAATATTCTGCTATTTTTTAGAACATTCTAATGAGATTCAATATATTTGATTCCACTCGAATTAGATCATAAACACATTCAATTTAATAAAAAAAATTATCCATTTAATTTTCACTTGATTTGGTTAGGCATTTGATTAGTTCACTAGTTTTCGAATTTCTAGATTTTAGACTAGTAATTTTCTGCTATTTTTTAGCATGTGTTCATAGGGGTATTTTTGAGTGATTCCACTTGGAATGGATACCTAAGACATCCTATTCAATTAAAAAAGTTCTCATAGAATTTGGATTTCATTTGCTTGGTCATTCGCTGAATTATATCTTCCTATAGAAAATCTGTAACTTCCTGTAGCAGCACCTATAACTTCCTGCAACACTCTTCCAACATGTATATACTTGATCATATTTTCTAAAAAAAAATGGTTTTTGTCCCTTAGGGTTGAATAATCACTCTTAGTCTCTAAATAAATGATTTGGAAAGACTAAATACCACTTAGGACTTGCCTTTAAGCCCTACAAAACATCTCAACAATTTGGGTTAATGGATAGATTTATGAAATGGATAATACAATGATGATTTTCTTGATTGCCACATCCAATGGACTCTTTCAATGGATATAAAATCTTTTAAATGTAATGATTTATATTTATTTTATGATATTTCATTATGAAATTAGAATAGGTTTGATTTCATTGTATTTTCTTTCCTGCAATAGGTTAAGGTTTCCATTTCGAGCATTTCCATTTCTTCAATTAGTTTATGATTTGATTTAATTACATTCACTCCATTACACCATTACAGTGAAGGTAGGACACATTGTATGTTGCACATATAGTGTTGATACCTCTTAAGTTTGTAAGAACCTCGGGGTGACAATTAAATTTGATAGTCTTAGGAGTTGCAACATTCTTGTTGCAATACTAAGGCTCATCACCTTTTGGTGTTGTTGTCAGGGAGGTGTCAAAGTATGCATTATTTTCTTCCCTAGTTGATTCATTCCTTTTTACTTTTTGCAAAAACAAAAAATTGCATTAGATATCTTTCATTTCAAGAATATAAAGTTTCATTCTACTAACATTCCCATTCAATTTTTTTTTTTTTTTTTTTGTAAACAAAAAAATACCTATCCAACGCCAACCCCCCCATTTGATCACATGGTGCAGTAAGAGCCACATCACCATTCATTTTTACAAGTAGAAGAAGAAGAGGTGACAGAGAAGGTAGGATAAATGGATGTAGATGATGACAATGAAGAAGATTATCTTGTATTTCCCATTCAAGATACTAATGTTAGTGTGCATATGAAGAACATCCCTCCATATTTTCTTCCCAACTTCCATGGTATGAGGTCAAAGGATCTGGATACCTTTCTCTTTGAATTTGAAATTTTTTGTAGATCTTATGGTTACTTATTAAAAACTCAAGATTTGAGATTGTTTCCGATAACATTGAAGGATAGAGCTCTTAAATGGTTCATGATTTTAGGGACTAATTCAATAAGATCATGGAATGGTATGCAAAGGATATTTCTAGAAAAGTATAAAGACCATGATCTTAAGGAAGAAATATTTAGAATGAATCAAAGAGAATATGAGAGCCTTGAGGATCTACTGCAGAGGTTCATATATAATGTTAGGAGGGGAAAATTACATCATTTAGGATATGACACACTAAAAACCCTCTTACTTAGAACAGTTAGAGATGAGTGGATTGATCTCCTTGATCTCACGAGTAGAGATGATGTGTACCAATTATCATTTGAAGAAATTTGTGAAACATGCAAACACATATCCAAAGGAAGGGAAAGAGTAAGTCAATTAGCATCAAGATTAGTAAGTCAAGCTAAACTCGGAAATTTGCTTAATAAATTTAAAACAAAAATTATTAGCAATATAAGTTAACAAGTAGAAATGTTAAGAATACAAATGAGAAAAAAGAAGATGTTGATATTTGTGTTATCCATGCAAAATCACATGATATTAAATATTTCCCCTCATTACCAAGGTTGAAGGAATTTTATCAAGAGGGCAATGGAGTAATTCAATTGTCAATGCAACTATGTTATGTAGCTCCAAAAGGACCATGGAAACATATTCAACCTGATGTGATTCAAGAGCTTAATTCACAATTTCAAGCTTATTCACATCCATCTCAAAGTAATTGGAACACACCCTTTCCTTGGCAACCTTGGCCATCTCAATCACAAAACCAATCTTGGCAACAAAGTTGGCAAGGAACTTATGGGATCCATACACAATATCCGCAATATTTTCCTCAATATCCTTCGTACCCAACTCCATGCTATCCCTACCATCCACCTCCACCTCTACCACAACCCCAACCACATCCATCTCATAGATCCACCCCCACTCAACTACTTGTTCCACCATTTCCAAACCCACACAAGGAAGTAGCTCAACTCACTTACAATGTTGAGATACAACACTTCCTAACATCTCCTCTTGATTTCAATGATATTCATCTTAGCTTAGGAAGAGTATTGCAAAAAAGAGATTCTCTTAATGCTATTGAAGGACGACATGCATAAAAAGAAGATTCAAATGAGAAGACTAAAGAATCATGGATTGCACTTGATGAAGAGTACACATCAGAATCAAGGATTAAGAAAGTTCCCTCATGTTCACCATTAGATCCTCTATATATTCAAGAGAATAATCAACAAAAATAAGAAGATTTGAATTTCATGGAAGAAGAAGACATCCAAGATGATCCAAATTAACAAGTGGACTAGGGGCATCAAAACTATATTGAAATATGGTCTCAGACAATCAGTAATTTGCAACCACACACTCTTCAATTCCTGATCTCATCTCAATCAAAGAATTTGGTCTCTGAAATTTAAGTACATGTCAACGCATATATTTCAAGCCTACACATTGGTTTATCTATCATATTGATGTGCACTTGGCTTCATTGGAAGTATTCCTACACATAAAAATGATTTTGTTTTTTTCAAGTAGAGTAGGATAGGAAAAGAAATAAAACATGAAAAATAAGAGAAAAAATAAAATCTTAGGTGAAAACCTCCTTTGAGCCGCGTAAGATTGGATCATTGATTGAAAACCTTTATGAGGTAGTCAATGGGTTGGAAAAAAACAGGAAATAAGAGAAAAATAAAATATCCTAGGTGAAAACCTCCTTTGAGGCACCTAGGCAGACCTACCAGTTAAAAACTTCAATGAGGTGGCTAATAGGCCTAGAAGGAAAAAAATAAAAAATAAAAAATATTTGGTCCATGTATCTCTCTCTCATGAATGTAGATGCTCTCCAACTTGTGTAAGAAATAAAAACAGGTTAGCTACCAAAAGAAAAATTGATCACAAGCCTAGTCAAAGAAAGTCAAACTTGGACTTTCTCCTCCTTTACTCAAATGCTCCAAAAGGACCAAGGCCATGCCAATCTATCACCCTCATTTATTTCCACCATCCACCAATCATTCCCAAAATTTTCCCATTCATTTTCCTTGTTGTCCTAAAATGCTACATGAAGGCTCTGTTTTGCTACAGGAAGTAGAAATACAGAGGGAATAAAATTGTTTTTTATCATATCTTGAAAATTCTACATCCATTTGTTGATCTATTTCAGGGGGATACACATATGTATGATGGTAACATTCCCAACCAATTTCACAAAATTATGGTGCACACTTTTTGAGAAATTGACGTCCATCACCTACAACCATTTTTAATTTTTCTCGATATTCGTGCATCCATTGGCCAAGATTTTTTATGGGGAGGTGCAGAAGGATTATGTCTACATGATAAGAAAATTTTAGGTCAATAAAGTCTATCGCTTGAGAGATATCCATAAAACAAGATTTCTCCAGGAATACTATAATTGCTATAGGAAGATCCTGTAGCACTATAGGATGGCCGAGAAGAAGCTATAGGAGGCAATTTGATTGGATAAAGGGGTCAAAAGGTCATTTCTTCTTTAGGGAAGGTTGAGAGAGGTCCTCTAACACCACTTTCATCACTCATTCACTCCACCAACAGCATATTGGGCACTAGAAAGAAACTTGCACACAACAACCTTATCAGTCAAAGAATCATCAAGCTATGAGGACCTATACATAAGAAAACAAAGGAAATTATCACCTCTAGAGAAGCATGGATCTATCAGCAACTCGATATGAGTATGCATGCCTCTCCAACAACCATTAGGTAGGTATGGTATGAAATATTCTTCAGCTCTTCTCTTGAGTATTATAGCTAGAAATTTGTTATCAATGCATGAGAGATGAGGTTTTATAATATAAGGATGGGTCAGAAGCCTCAACCTTCCTCAGCAACCATAATCACAATTAAACAATGGACCTGTCAACAAAAGGAATAATTAGAGGGAAATAAGGTGTAGATTGAAGGAATAACCTCCCTCCAATCTAAGGGGAAGCAACCCAAGCCTCATAGAGAAAGCCAGACACATGGGGAGCCAAGACTAACCAGCTGTAAGAGGATTCTACACTGCTACAAGAGAAATAGGGCTTATACAGGAAAGACAAATTGTGTGCTACAGGAAAAAAAGAGATGCTATAGGAAGGAAAAAGTTGCTGCAAAAGACCACAATTTTGAGGAATTTCACTCCCAAACCCTAGGGTTCGAAGGAAAATGCCCAAAGCAAGGCTACATACATATTTCTCCTTGCCATATGTCAACAAGAAGCCTGCAAAAATGTTCATTTTTTCAGTAGTACAACCTATGGGAAAGTTTTGATAAATGTTTACAAAACAAAAAATGAAATATGGATGTTTCCTTTGAATTGACCTTGATAAGAAGGGGAATTTCAGTTATTTTTGAGTAAGCATGAAATCAGCCTTCCTCTAAGAAATATGAGAAAGTTTTCCTTCTTCCCTTTGTCATAAAATGCTCATTACACAAGAATACCTAATACTTCTAGCATAAATAGAAAATTTCCTTGCTAACTTTGGAAAGTTGTATTGAAGGATATGGGGGTTGGATCTAACCATAGAAACCCCACAACCAAGAATAAGGAGAAGAAGAAGCTAATGAAGAAGTAGAAGAAGATGGAGAAGAGGGAAATTAGCAAAAAGAAAAACTCAAGGAGAAAGAAGGAACAAACTATGCTAAACCAAAGTAGCATTGCCGAAGAGAGACCTAATCAAAATAGAGAAATCCAAATCCCATTAGACAATCATCTAGGCCACAAAAGAGAACAAGAAGGAAACAAAAGGCAAGAAGTCATTCACCATCAAAATAGAATTCAAACCATAGTGATAAAAAGAGGCCTTCCAAGAGGTCTCTAATCTTTTTCTATTTATTTTTTTTCCAAGCCTTAGAAGATGTTATAGAAAGCTAACAGGAAAAAATTAAGCATGAGGTGAAATTTTGGTCAATATTTAATATATTTTGCGGTGTTATATAGGTCTACTACAAGATGCTCTGTGTTACTACAGGATCACATCTAAGGGTGTTTTTCAGGGTTTCAGAGGTGTCCAAATGGTGGAAAAAACCAACAGGAAATTGGAAAAGGATGTGGAAAGCCTTGCCAAACTGAAAAATATTCAAGGGGGAAAAGGCAAGCTAATGGTCTCTATAAACATTGTGATTTTTCTATGCACAAACAATTGGAAAAATGAGTGAAATTGGAATGAAGGTTTCAAGGGAAAGGATATGAATGACATGGATCTACAAGCCAATAGAGCTCACTTTCAAAGAGGAAAGTTATGTTTTTGTACTTGAAGGACTGCTAAACAATAATGAAATTTACAACTACATTTTATGATTTTCCTTGTAGAACCTACAACCAAGCTTCTTAAGAGAAAGTATTGAGGAATGCACAAGAGAGAG
>APFE030040244.1:39843-77233 GCA_000404065.3 Pinus taeda | reverse complement strand
TATGGCAGCTGATATTTTTCTTGGACTCCTCTCATCGAGAGGTGTAGGATTGATCTAAAGATCATCTGATTCCAATAAGTATTCATGGAGATATGAATTTATTTGAGTTATGGGACAATTCGTCAAGGTCGGCCAACAACTAAACTGCCCCCACTTGTGCTCCACGTTTTGGTATAAATACAAGTGCTTTGCAAATCATTTGTACACACAACTCTCTTGAGATTTCTTCTTCTCCACTTGTTTTTGGTTTTAGTGGAAAGAAGAATCTCTAAGGGATAAACATTGTCCTAGAGGATGCTCCTAACAGAGTCCTAGATGATGCCCTAGTAGCTCTACGCATGACCTAGATCTAGGATGCAGACAGCCCTAATCCTTAAGTGCAAACTCATTGGAGAGGAGGAAGGAACGGCATGGTGTTTTAGGGTTGTTTCTAGGTTCTGTTTGAGGGCCGAATTGCTGGGAGGGGAGGTCGAGGTAGCTCCCTAGAGGGCCGAGGCAAGGAGAGGTTGGTTCAGCCTGCGTGGAGGTGTCTTGGGTGCAGAACTCTTGAAGGAAGGCCAGTAGGTGGGCCACAGGTCCTGACTCATCTTTCGAGGGCAGAGTGGAGCTGTTTAGGGGCAATCTATGCCCAGGACAGCAGCCAAGGGTGCCAGCAGCTCTTCAAGAGTAGGCCACAGCCAAGGAGGGACTATTTTGAGGATGTTTGAGGGCGGGAAAACCCTTAACAAGGTTGTAGCAAGCCTGTGGAAGCTTGTTGTAGCATACTGCAGGGATTGAGGGCAAGCTGAGGACTTTGTAAGGGCTAGAACTGCCTAGGATTACAGTGAAGTGTCTGATCCCCACAAGGAAGGATAGACGCATCACCTTGGAGCAAATCTGGAAGGGAAAGAACGCTGGCAAAGGGATTGTGATATGCCCTAACCAAGCCAAGGGTTTCCCCAAATTGGTCAAGAAGAAGAATTGATCAAGGGTTTCCCCACATTAGGGTTTATCCCTGGCTAGCGCCACATCTTGTGTCCTCTTGTCTTGGCTTGTCTTCTGCGAATTATGTTTATGTTCTATCCGCAATTACTATTATGCTGAGTGATTGCTAATCTGGAAATGATATTGAGCTAACTGTGAAAATTGACATAAATTGCTCTAAGCATAGAACATACCTAAAATTAACAATTCTTCATTGATGGGCTAAGTAGAACTAATTCTAACTTCTGTATGACCTTCCATCCATCAACCCACTTTAGGTTATGATGGTGTTTCTCTATCTCAAGGGATTCTCTAGGCAGCAATATTCATTGATGAACTAAGGGTAACCAATTCTAACTTCTCTGTGACCTTCCATCCCATCATCCCACTTTAGGCTATCACAGTGTTTCTCTATCTCAGATTCACAAGGAATTCTCGATTTGTCTTGAGGTAGCATTCAACAACTCAACTAAGGCAGGGGAATGAAAGGACTCATGGCAAATGTGAATATTGTGCTCTTTCATCCTCACCTAGAAAGAGTGCCTAATTTCACCAATATATGCCTTACCATAGAACAAGAAACCTATAGACCAAATTTTGTTGTCTAGGATCTATTAGATTCTTGACAGATTATATCATTTAGCTCATGGTGGGAGGAGGTTTAAATGAGGCCAAGGATCAAGATATGTTTTATTTTAGGATAGCAATCCTATCAATGATGTCTTTGATGTATGGAAGGAAGACTTCGGTGCCTTTTAATTGGTTAATCCAATCTCTAATCCAAGTTCCCCTACTAACTTTTTGAATTGCATTTTTGTTGAAGAATCTAAGGCAATTAGGTGTAGTGTGATTCTTCTTGACTTGATAACAATTTTTGAAGCACTTTTACAATTATCTTAGCTTGATCTTCTTCTTATTATTACAGTGTGTGTTTCATCAAATTGCTACCAAAAAAACATAAAGACAAGAACACAAGATGTTGGCTCACTGCCAGGGCCAAAACCTCTCTTCTCTTGAGAGGAAAACCCTTTAGTAAGTTTCTCTTATTGAAGCTTCTTATTGATCAATACCAAACCCTAGATCCTTGACTAGAATGTCCTCCAAGCACAAGTCAAGTCCTTCCTCCTTTCTGCACTTTGTTCCCCGGCACTTCCTTCTCCCGGCACTTTGTTTCTCGGCACTTCGTCCTCCTTCCAACTGTTGTTAGATCTTGTTGTACTTGCTCTAGAAGAGATACCTTTTGATAGGATCCTTTCCTTATGATGATTCCTTCCTTCTTTTCACCAACCAACGAACTTGAATGATTGTAATAGGAGGGTTGTTATAATAGCAGAGACAACCTCCTTTTTCTTCGCACATGTGACTGTAATAGGCTTTAGAACAACCCTATTACCTTTGCTCTTCTTCCTTGCTTCTTCGCTTGAGTGGGAGGCATTTTAGGTCTATGCTCTTAGCCCAAATGATGAGGTTTATGTGACTGTGATAGAGGACTGCTATAACAGTAGAGAGACCCTCTCCTTCTTCACATGTGTGACTGTTTTCTACCCTAGAAAACAATCCTCTCGACTTTGGTTATGTACCCTTCTCCTTTGCTGCCCTTGGAAACCTTTTTCTTCATCCTTCTTCATTATTTTCTTGTCTACTTTTCTTCGTTGATTTCAAAGCTATATAAGTGCGTTATAGTGGAGTGGACAGCCTCTATATATAGAGGATTGTCCCTCCCTTTAGGCCGACTTGCTGTCTTACTTCGGATGGCTTCTTTGGTGGTGTCACATGCTTGGAGGAGACTCTTTGATGGTGCCTTTGCTTTGGAGGAGACTTGACTTTGCCTGGAGGAGAGTTCTTTGACTTCTATACAAACATATACATGATGCAACATGCCCTTAAGGTCTTCAATATTTTCTTTTGACTATATGACTCACCTATAGCACTTTAAGTTGTGCTAGACCTATTTCAATGAGCAAAAAACTCATTGACATATATTATAAAAATAATATTTCTTTTCTTGAATAAATACAAATATCAAAAGTATATTTATGAAGACCGAACCTAGTTACATTTCCTTAAACACTCCCTCTTAACTAGGGAGGTATTCATACAACATTACAAGGTGTTTGGCTATGTTTCAATCTTGAAGAATTCACATAAGAGAAACCGGATTTGCAATCCATCTGTTACAGCATCATATCAATCAGCATTGTCATAGTGCAAGGCCTTAACTAACAGCTCCATCTCTTCATGAGATCATGAGCTACAATGTTGGTGAGACCAATGATTTATAGACACCTTCATCATTGTCTCTCAAGGTACATACCCACTCGGGTGTTCTCTAAGTATGACCTTCTAGGACTATTCTTGTCTTGGGTTCCCAACCCTCCAAGAATATCGGTCCTCTTGTCTACTCTTGTCTTGGATGCCCTACACATCCTCAAAGAGTATCAGATTCCAGATGATTACCCAATCCTCCCACTCTTTCTTCCCAAATGAAGACAAGAATGTTGTGTTTATCTTGTGTCTACATTTCCATTCATGGCCTTCATCTAGACTTACGGTGTTTAGTCCTGGTCTAGTGCATGATACATGAGATGAAAAAAGACAATTGTCACTCCTTTGTAATCAGGGGTGATCCAAAACTCCCTCTTGATCAAGGACGTGTCAGAGCTCCCTCTTAACTAGGGACTCTTTCATTCACCAGCAACTTCTTCTTTGTGGGTCCTTCAGCGGCTTGATCTCTTTCCTTTCTTTGATGTCATGAAATCTTTGTTCAAACTTCTTCTAGGTAGGGCACCATCTATTGATCACTTTCCTTCTTGGTTTTTCATGTCATTGCTTCCTTCGTGGAAAGTGGTTTTCTTGCCATACATCAGGTTTTCTCGTCATTTGGCTACTCCTTTGTCATTTGTCCATGATTCGAAATACTCTTCTCATGGATGCTTCGTTGTACTTGCTTATTTACATGCTTCGACCTAGTAGCCCATTATGACTTCATCCTGATATTGCTTCAACATTTCTTTTTCTTTTGTTGGATGGCTTCTTCATCACGACATCTTTGTAGAGTAGAATCAGTCATCTGCATCTTTTATATCTCCAAGGCCTTCATAGGTGTCAAGGGTCCTTCCTTCCTTTGTCAGAGTTGTCTTACCTTATTTCGGGAGATATCTTGAAAGTATCTTGTCAGATAGTGATTCTCAATGATCATGGTGTTCTTCACATGCTTGATCTCTTTCTTCATTTGCTTCTTCTTAGATTGGTCAACCACCTTATGCTGCTTATGAGAGCACTTCTTCATTGCTTGCTTCCTGGACTAGTCAACATTTCTTCTTGCTTCTTAGTCAACAATCTTATACTCCATATGTGAGCATATCCTTTTGTTGACCTTCGTTGCAATGTAGTACATGCCTTCGAGCATGTCCTTGGTGAAAGAGATTCTTTCATATTTTATCATGTTATAGAACTATTCCCATGACTCAATAATATAAAAATGATAACATGACTAAACTTTAATGCATGCATACCTCGGTTCTCATCTTGATTCTCCTTTGATCATCTTAGCTTCGTTTGGTTTTCCTTGGTGTGGATATTCTTGCTTCATCTTAACTTTGCCTGCATATCATCCTTTTCTTGAATCCCATCAATGGGATTGCCAATGATGACATCTGTGTTGGTTCATGAACCTTCTTTTGAAGATTCCATCATAGGATCTTAAAGACCCTTGCCTTGCAAATGTTTCTTTCCCTTTGATGATGGAGGTCTTATAAGATTCTTAATCATGATCAATTTTCTTTCATGTTCTTATATTCTAGTAGATATTTCTAACCATGCATTTTGTTCTTATTATAAATGCTACTTCTTCATGAGTGTCTAGAATTCTATGTACTTCATGCTTCTAGATTCTAAAAGATGTTTCTAGCCATGCAATTTTTTTTATGTTATTCCTACATGCTCCTATCCTACTCAAAACCTAGAAAGAAGACTTGAAATAAAGAGTTTGACTTAGTCATAGTAGAGATTCGAAGGTTCTTCCTTCTTTTACTTCTTTTCTTCTTCTTTCCCTCTTTAGTCACATGAGCTTCTTCCCTCTTTCTTTTTTTGGTGTTGTCCTTCTTAAGCATAGGACAATTCCTTTTATAGTGTACATATTCTTGGCATCCATAGCATTGGATTTTGGATATGTTTTTGTTGTTTGTTCTTCGTGGACCAAATTTGCCAAATTTTCCCTTTCTCTTCGCCATGGTAGCAAATGCTTGCTCCTTTGATCCCACATCTTCCTTTGCTTTGAGTCTTGTTTCCTCTGTTTTGCATAGAGACCACATTCCACTAAGTGTGGTTGCTTCCTTCTTGGCATATATGATAGATGTGAAGTTGCCCCAATCCTCAGGTAGAGCATTTGAGTACTACAGTTGTCATTTCTCTGTCAGACATGACTTCCCCAAGCTCTTGAAGTTGATCTCTAATCTCAGACATCTTCATGAAGTAGGAAGCTATTCCTTCCTTTGATATCTTCATCTTGTACAATTCATTCCTTATAGATATCACTTCTCCGGTTGTGGATACCGAGAATAGCTCTACTAGCTTATCATAAATTTCTTTTGATGTCTCAAATTTGGAGACATAAGGAATGAGAGTCTTTGATGGATTCTATTAGAATCCTTTGAGCTCTTGTCTCGTCCTTTATTATACTTGGCTAAGGCTTGAGTTTGTTCCTTAGCAAGAATAGTAACATTCCCTTTGATGTGTTCTAGGAGTTCATTCTCCTTGAGAAGTATATCAGTCCTCTTCTTCCATGCAAGAAAGTTATTGGTACCTACCAATTTGTTCCTTTCCTTGCAAGAAAGTTATTGGTACCTACCAATTTGTTCCTTTCCTTGCAAAAAGACATTGAAGTGTATTCAGAAGGGGACATATACTTACTTGATATATTTTTAGATGTAGTGGATTTGCTTTCTCCTTGAAGACTTGATGGCTTGCCTTCCTAGGATCTTGATGTTCTTCAAGTTGCCTTCTCCAAGTGGACTTGTTTGATGAAGAGATTTGCTTGGTAACTGGTAGATGATGTAGGTCCCTCTTTGATCTGCTCTTCTTTGTAGGTGCCTTTGTGTAAGGCTCTTCTTCTTGCTTTGTAGTCTTCCTTGATGAATGGTAGATGCTAGGCCTTCTTTTACTTGAGTAGATTTGGCTTGATGCTTCAACCTTGTAGATGCTTCTTATTGATGAGTGTTCTTGAGTTGCCCTTTCCTTGATGTGTCACCTTAGCTCTGATACCATGTTGAAGAATCCAAGGCAATTAGATGTAGAGTGATTCTTCTTGACTTGATAACAATTTGTGAAGCACTTTTACAATTATCTTAGCTTGATCTTCTTCTTATTATTAGAGTGTGTGTTTCATCAAACTCCTACAAAAAAAACATAAAGACAAGAGCACAAGATGTTGGCTCTTTGCTAGGGCTCAAACCTCTCTTCTCTTGAGAGGAAAACCCTTTAGTAAGTTTCTCTTATTAAATCTTCTTGTTGATCAATACCAAACCCTAGACCCTTGACTAGATGTCCTCCAAGAACACGTAAATTCCTTCCTCCTTTTTGCCCTTTGTTCCCCAACACTTCCTTCTTCCCAGCACTTCCTTCTTCCAGCACTTCATTTCTCGACACTTCATCCTCCTTCCAACTATTGTTAGATCTTGTTGTACTTGCTCTAAAAGAGATACCTTTTGATAGAATCCTTTCCTTATGATGATTCCTTCCTTCTTTTCACCAACCAACGAACTTGAATGATTGTAATAGGAGGGTTGTTATAACAGTAGAGACAGCCTCCTTTTTCTTCGCACGTGCAATTGTAATAGGCTTTAGAACAGCCCTATTACCTTCACTCTTCTTCCTTGCTTCTTCACTGAGTGGGAGGAACTTTAGGCCTATGCTCTTAGCCCAAATGATGAGGTCTATGTGACTGTGATAGAGGGTTGCTAAAACAGCAGAGATACCCTCTCCTTCTTCACACGTGTGACTGTTTTCTACCCTAGAAAACAATCCTCTCGACTTCGATTGTGTACCCTTCTCCTTCGCTACCCTTGGAAACCTTTTTCTTCGTCCTTCTTCGTTCTTTTCTTGTCTCCTTTTCTTCGTTGATTTCAGAGATATATAAGTGTGTTATAGTGAAGTGAACAGCCTCTATATATAGAGGACTGCCCCTCCCTTTAGGCCAATTAGAAGGCCAACTTGATGACTATTTGTAGACCGACTTGTTGTCTTACTTTGGATGGCTTCTTTGGTGGTGTCACATGCTTGGAGGAGATTCTTTGATGGTGCCTTTGCTTTGGAGGAGACTTGACTTTGCTTGGAGGAGAGTTCTTTGACTTCTATACAAACATATACATGATGCAACATGCCCTTAAGTGATCCAAAATGGATCTAACATAGACTTCTAAGTCTAAAAATCTTCCTCATAGAGGAAAATGAAAGTCAAAGGATGCTCTTGGGAATAGTCTCATTGCGTAAATCTTTTCAATCTGAATCTACTGCAATTTGAATGGACCAGAATGGACTCTGGATGAAGGAGTTATTGCAAAAAGAAGATTGCCCATTATCCTTAGAAAATGAGGCAATTCCTTATAAAAATGGACTTAAGGGCTCTTAAATAAAATCGCAACAGAAAAGGTTCAAAGGGAGGACTTAAGCAAAGGTGGAAGGACTCTTCGATAGTGATCTCCGATATATCACATCGGAGGAAGGCCTTCATGTGATATCGGAACCCGGGCAGAGCGACTCGCAAAAGCGATAAAGCAGGATCGGCGATCGGTATCAGCGATATATAATATATATATATATATATATATATAATTATATATATATATATTATCACATCGAAACCATATAGCGGACGTCGCACAGACCTCGGGCCATTGGACATTGCGATATGCGATGCGCCGATAGCGCGATCGGCGATTGACAATCGGGATCGCAACCATATAAAGGGCCATTGACATATGCCTATTGCGATTGCGATATGCGATCGAGGAACGGACCCGATGAGGTTTATACACGCGACTGCATATAATTTGAAATCCAAATTTGTGTATTTTCTTTGTATTTCTGTGTATTTGGGTTTCTTGGCCTTATGCCTGTGCGATTGCGATATTGTGACCAAAGGCGGACCCGATAGGTTTATAAGCACAATTTCATATCATTTGAAATCCGGATTTACAGGATTTCTTTGTATTTACCCGTGTATTGGTTTTTGGCCATATGCAATGCGATTACGATATGTGATAGAATGACGGACCCGAGAGGATTATAGGGGCGATTCTATATTATTTGAGTTTCAGCAAAACGCTCCATGATGTGTTTTTCGTCGATTTGCCTGTGTATTCCGTTATGTGGCTATTTTCGGGATTTCTGCACAGGAAGGCAAAACAACCGGGTTTCCTATGCCCGCCGGTTCATTTCCATTGGAAACAGTCCATCGCACCTGTGCCACGCTATGAGCGGGTGTTTCTGTAACAGAAATGCATACGAAGCACGAAGAGACAGAGCCGGAAATGGATGATTCCTCGTGATTAGGGGACAGAGGAACGGATGGAAGCCGTAGAGTCGGAGGATTCCTCAAAGGCCAGAGAGCCCAGCGAAGGAGCAGTTTTCCCTTCAGAGAGCTGATAGAGGCAGAGCCACCAAAGGTTGGGGGCGATGGCAAAGGGGTGATTCCTCAAAGAGCTGAGCACAGTAGAGTTGCAGAGCCAGAGAGCTGAACGCAGCAGAGTTGCAAAGCCTGAGAGCCAAAGAGCCAGAGGGCAGACAGAGCCAAAGAACAGCAAAGAGATCAAATGATCAAGCTATTGCTGATGTCCGAAGTGTGTTGAAGATAGAAGAAGGAATTCTAGAGACAGTAAAAGAATTCCGAGGGAGTTGGTGCAAGCTAGAGCTCAAGATAGCTCAGAGCGTTGACTGAAGGAGTCTAGTCTAGAGAAGCCTAGATCTGTCTGCAAAGTAAGGGCAGCCAGTGGTAAGATGGTATTCTAAGCCCATATGTACAGTTGTAAACCTATAGAGTTAAGTGTGGAACTTGTAAAAGAATTTAAGCCATAATCCCAAAGAGCCTAATCGAGTTGATTAGAGCTCAAGAAGACTTAGCCCAAGATATCAAGGTGAACTCCATATTATATTGTTGTCTCATGTGTTTGCTTATTTGCTGCATTGTATTTACTGTTATGAGTGTTTTACATCAGCATAAGCAAATGTACATAAGCACTTGAACAATCTAAAAACAAACACAAGCATACACCTCTTTCAAGCACTTTTAATTCTGCAAATTATCAATCATAAGCTAGATCTTGGGAATATATAAACTTTGGAGTGGGAGAGGTTCTTGTAAGTTTGACAAGAAGCCTTTAGTGCCCCATTTCAGATCAGGTGGTATCAAAGCAGGTTGTATCATGATGCAAGTGGTATCAGATCAAAATGCTTGATTAACAAAGCAATCTATATGCTTGTTTGACTTGAAAGGTTTTCAAACAGTAGAAAGAACTTAGCGGTTTGATTGTTTGTAAACTGACTGTTGTTTGAGTTTGCAGAGGTGAAAGCTATTGATAGCTAAGTCCAGGAGAGGACAAGAAGGAAGAAGGGTTGAAGGCATTCTTCTTATCCTAAAGAACCTCAAGGCAATCTTTGAAGCACAAGAGCTTTGTCGCAAAAGGTTGCTTGAATAAGCTCTTTGTTAATCTTGTTTGAAGCAGTGTTGTGAAAATCGCGATAAATTGAAATAATTGCGATTTTTTCGTTGTCCCGATAAAATCGCGATAACTATATGAAATAATCGCCGGAAATTTTTTTTGCCGATTTTTATTGAATTTATCACAATAAAATTGAAATAATCGCAATAAATTTGAATTTATCGCGATAACAATCGAACTTATCGTGGGGGTCCGGCAGCGAGGTTTTATAATCTTTTTTTGGTTTTTTAAGGGATGCTAAATGTTTGAAATGCAATTTTTTTTTAAAGAAACAAATAATTTTTGAGTGGGGCAACTTAATGATCAAGTCTAGGCCCTAGTATTGATATGCTATTCATGGTAATGTTAAGTTCTTAAAGTAAAAGTGACATTCTCCTTAATCTTCATTTTCATCCTTTTACTTAAATTTTTAACATTACCATGAAATGACTCAAGATGTTTGAGAGTGGTTCCGGCCTCATTGGATTTCATATGGAGAAAGTAGAATTTTAGATTTCATTCAAAATCCAGCAGACTTATCAGTTTTTTAGGATTTCAGGATTGGGCGATTGTAATGTTTCCAGGTGACACCACCTGCCTAGGCTACCCCTGCCACCAGTAGAGGACATGGTTTACCTCCTATAGCTCCTACTTCTAGTTCTTCAGCTTTTAGAGCATAGCAGACTCCACTGCCAGCACCATCATCTACATCTAGAGGGAAAGGGAAAGCTGTGGCATTTTCTCGCAAGAGGGACAGAGGAAATCAATAGGATTAGACTTTAGTTATTTTCTTCATTTTATTGTATATGACATTATGACATTATGACATGATGAGATACATTATTATATTTTTTGTTGATATTTTGAGGCTGAGTTGGAACTCAGGAGTCAGGACTTACTATTTAGAACATGATTCAATGTTATGTGTGATTTTAGCACTAGAAATATTAAACATCTTATCTATTAGTTCTTTTATCATATTTATCTGTCAATGTATTTATTTTATGTTGTAGATGGTTTAAATATTAAAAAAATTGAAAAAAATGAATATTTTTGTACCAAACAATTATTTCCTGATTATTTCCGATTATTTCCCGATAATTCCTATTTTTTCCTCGCGTTGATATTATCCCGATAACGATTAATGCAACATTGGTTTGAAGTTCTTTTGTTCATTTTGATAATGAAAAATTCTACAAGTGTGTCCTCAAATTCTACTTTCTTCACAAGATTCTTTGACGAAGACATGAAGCAAGACTTGTTCACCATGATGGATATGGTGAGAGAAATGTATGAGGATGGAAGGAAGAGCACCATACTTAGAGAGCAACATCATATTGCAAATATGAACCTGAAAAAAATGCATGAGTTGGAGACACAGCTCTTTGTTGCCAAAGAAGCCTTGGTCAAGTATCAGCTTGAAGAAGAGGTAAACAATTCCTATTTGTCTTCAAATTCTTCTAAGAATGTTTATAATGGTTCTTTTGAAAAACATACCAGAGGCATAGGATCCAAGTTAATGTCCAAGATGGGCTATGAAGGAAAAGGCTTCGGCAAACATGCACAGGGTATTGTTGGGCCAATAATAGTTGAGGAGAGGCCTAAGTATTTGGGTCTTGGCTATGGACAATCTTATGGAGAAAGTTCCAAAGCTGCTATGAAAACAATTGAAATAGTTTCAAGGAGTTTCATTTCAGGTCTTCTACCTCAAAAGTGTAAAGATTGTATTCATGGGGAATGCAATAGCTTGAAACATTATTTTCAAGATGAAGGTGTTCATAACCATACACTTGAAGCAGAGAGTTGTGGAAACTTTGAAAGCCTTGAAGAGATTGATGGTGTTCCAAAGGGAGTCACTTCTTCATTCGATTCACCCCCTCATGAAGGCAATAAAGGTGAAAGAGAAAGGTATAAATCTTGTTTAACCATATTCCTTTTGATTATGCAAAACATGATAAATTTCCATATAAGCATGCGAAAAGAATTGCATGTTCCTTTTATGGTTTGGTTAACCATAATGTTTCTAGATGTTGGAAGAGAATGGCCACATACAAGAAATTTTTGAAGGAAATGAAGCAAGAAGCCAAAGGTTTACTGGACTAGGCAAATCATGCTGTCAAGAAGATGCACATGTGTTGCACTTACTGCCATAAGCAAGGACATATTGCTGCAAAATGTTGGACTCTGAATCCAACAATGCTTCCATGAAACTTGAAGAAGGTGGAAAGAGAAAATGGCAGGAATGAAAAGAAAGATTCCATGATTGATGTGTTTTAGAATGATTCACATGTGGATGCTGATGTGTAGACAAAGGTAGCACCTTTGAAATGGATTGGTAAGAAACGGTTAGAGTTCTTATCCAATTAAGATTGCATGTCTATTGATATAATGCATCTATTTGCATTTCTTTGTTAATGGAATGCAAATTGCAGGTTTTTACCTAGAAGGTGAATGGAAAAAGTTGAGTAGGAGACTCACTTTATTGCTGCAACATTATATTCATTCAGCTTCGAAAGTACAGTGTGCTTAAGAGAAAGTTGAAAGATGAAATGCATGCATAAGCATGATATGCATGAACACAGGGATGTTGATGATTTCCTTGTATTTGAACATGTGTGTGTGTAATTAACTTTAAGGGTTGATTGCTTTGTTTTTAAGCATGCATGTAATGTTAATGTTGACTTGGAAAAAGTTGATTTGGTCTCCAAAATGGAGATAATGATAAAGTGTTTCATCTTTAAAAAAGAATCCTAAAGTTCTTTTTCTACATGCTTGACTGGAAGGGTCAATTGTTTTAAAGGCATGTTTTGTTGGCTTGTTATCTAGTCAATCATTTGTATGTGGATGTAAAGACATGGAGGTGTTCACAAGATGCGAAATTTGTTTTTTTTGTTGAAGCAAGAGTTTAGACCATCCATTTGTTGTCTGTAATCCTGTTGTTGTTAACAGTTGTTATTGACAGTATGTCAAACATGTACAAATGAAAATTTTGTGAAGCAAATGTAACTTCACATTGGTTTGAGCCACCTTGGATCAATGATCAAGGAAGAGAAGTTCAAACTACCTTTTGTAACCTTCTCAGCAGGAGTTCTGCATGAAGTCAAGGAGGAAGACAGTTATTCCCAAGAGGACCAGCACATCCAAGAAGGAAAGTGTTCAAAGGCTTTGGTTCAAAGGCACTATGCAAGGCAAGTGTATGGAGGCTGAAAGAAGAGGGTGACGTACTCTCAGTTACTGTTCAGATCAGTGTATCAGTCTTTTGGAGTCCAAAAGCTTTTTAGTGGGAAGGCGTGATCCAAAATGGATCTAACATAGACTTCTAAGTCTAAAAATCTTCCTCACAGAGGAAAATGAAAGTCAAAGGATGCTCTTGGGAATAGTCTCATTATGTAGATCTTTTTAATCTAAATCTACTACAATTTGAATGGACCAAAATGGACTCCAGACGAAGGAGTTATTGCAAAAAAAGATTGTCCATTATCCTTAGAAAAGGAGGCAATTTCTTATAAAAATGGACTTAAGGGCTCTTAAAGAAAATCGCCTCGGAAAAGGTTCAAAGGAAGGACTTAAGCAAAGGCAAAAGGACTCCCCGATAGTGATCTCCAATATATCGCATTGGAGGAAGGCCTTCATGTGATATCAGAACCTGGGCAAAGCGACTCAAGATAGCGATAAAGTGGGATCGGCGATCGACATTGGCGATATATATATATAGATCGCATCGGAACCATACAGGGAACGTCGCACAAACCTCGGGCCGTTGGACATTGCGATATGCGATATGCGATGCGCCAATAGCGCGATCGGCGATCGGGATCGCAACCATATAAAGGGTCATTGACATATTCCTGTTGCGATTGCAATATGCGATCAAGGCACAGACCCAATGAGGTTTATAAACACGACTGCATATAATTTGAAATCATCGCATCGGAACCATACAGGGAACGTCGCACAGACCTCGGGTCGTTGGACATTGTAATATGCGATATGCGATGCACCAATAGCGCGATCGGCGATCGGGATCGCAACCATATAAAGGGTCGTTGACATATTCCTGTTGTGATAGCGATATGCGATCAAGGCACAGACCCGATGAGGTTTATAAACGCGACTGCATATAATTTGAAATCCGGATTTGTGGATTTTCTTTGTACTTTTGTATATTTGGGTTTCTTGGCCTTACGCCTGTGCGATTGCGATATTGCAACCAGAGGTGGACTCGATAGGTTTATAAGCGCGATTTCATATCATTTGAAATCTGGATTTACGGGATTTCTTTGTATTTTCCCGTGTATTGGGTTTTTGGCCATACGCAATGCTATTGCGATATGCGATAGAATGATAGACCCGAGAGGATTATAGGGGCGATTCTATATTATTTGAGTTCCGGGAAAACGCTCCATGATGTGTTTTTCGTCGATTTGCCTATGTATTCCGTTATGTGGCTATTTTCGGGATTTCTGCACAGGAAGGCAAAACGACCAGGTTTCATGTGCTCGTCGGTTCATTTCCATTGAAAACAGTCCATCGCACCTATGCCACACTATGAGCAGGCGTTTCTGTAACAGGAATGCGTACGAAGCATGAAGAGACAGAGCCGGAAAGGGATGATTCCTCATGCTCAGAGGAACAGGATGGAAGCCGCAGAGGAACAGATGGAAGCCACAAAGTCAAAGGATTCCTCAAAGGCCAGAGAGCCAAGCGAAGGAGCAGTTTTCCCTTCAGAGAGCTGATAGAGACAGAGCCACCAGAGGTTGGAGGCACAGCCGCAGTTCTAGAGAAAGCCAGAGAAGCCACCAAAGGTTGGGGACAATGGCAAAGGGGTGATTCCTCAGAGAGCTGAGCACAACAAAGTTGCAAAGCCAGAGAGTTGAACGTAGCAGAGTTGCAAAGCCTGAGAGCTTGAGAGCCAGAGAGCTAGAGGGCAGACAGAGCCAGAGAACAGCAAAGAGATCAAATGATCAAGCTATTGCTGATGTCTGAAGTGTGTTGAAGACAGAAAAAGGAATTCCAGAGACAATAAAGGAATTTCGAAGGAGTTGGTGCAAGCTAGAGCTCAATATAGCTCAGAGCGCTGACTGAAGGAGTCTAGTCCAGAGAAGCCTAGATCTGTCTGCAGCTAAGTTGCAGGAAACGTGGGTCTAGGGTCCGTTTCCGTACGGAAACGAAACGGAAACGCGTTTCCGCGTACCGTACGGCATGGAAATGCGTTTCCGTCCGTACGGGCGCGTTTCCACACGTTTCCTGGCGTTTCCACACGTTTCCACGGACGGAAACGCGTTTCCACGCCGTACGGGCCCCGTTTCCCACAAAATAACACTTGTTTTTTAAATTTTTTTTTTCTAGTAATTAATTTAAATTTTTTAGGGTTTCTAATAACCTCAAGAAAACATTTCTAAGTATAAAATAGCAGTGCTATTCCTCACATGATGATGAATATATATATCAATATTTTAAATGTTAATATAATATAATATATATCTATATATATATTATTATATATATTCGCGTTTCCCCGTTTCCAAAATTTGGGGAGGTCGCGTTTCGTTTCGCTTCTGCGTTTCGTTTCGCTTCCCCGTTTCCCCGTTTCGTGCAACTTAGGTCTGTAGAGTAAGGATAGCCAGGGGTAAGATGGTATTCTAAGCCCATAGGTACAATTGTAAACCTATGGAGTTAAGTGTGGAACTTGTAAAAGAATTTAAACCATAATCCCAAAGAGCCTAATCGAGTTGATTAGAGCTCAAGGAGACCTAGCCCAAGATATCAGGGTGAACTCCATATTATATTGTTGTCTCATGTGTTTGCTTATTTGTTGCATTGTATTAACTGTTATGTGTGTTTTACATCAGTGTAAGCAAATGTACATAAGCACTTGAACAGTTTAAAAACAAACACAAGCATACACCTCTTTCAAGCACTTTTAATTCTGCAGATTATCAATCATAAGCTAGATCTTGAGAATATATAAGCTTTGGAGTGGGAGAGGTTCTTGTAAGTTTGACAAGAAGCCTTTAGTGCCCCATTTCAGATCATTAAGGTCTTCAATATTTTCTTTTGACTATTTGACTCACCTATAGCACTTTAACTTGTGCTAGACCTATTTCAATGAGCAAAAAACTCATTGACATATATTATAAAAATAATATTTCTTTTCTTGAATAAATACAAATATCAAAAGTACAGTTATGAAGACCGAACCTAGTTACATTTCCTTCAACAGTTTTTACTCTACCACTCCTTATACTGGTTGTTTTTAGAGATCTTTATAAGGTGGTCTTTTTCTTGTTCATTAGATGTTTTCCAACTTCCAAGCCTTTTTCCTTTACTCAGCCTCTTTATATTAACATATTGTCATCATTATTTTCCATACATTAATAAAGGAGTAAATTTATGAAAAAAATTCTACAGAACTTCAAAGAATTTACTGAAGTTTTTTTATTTTGAGCTGGCTCACTCGGGGTTCAAACAAACAGTCCAGAAAAATCTGATAAGGGATTCCCAAAATGAATTAATTTAAAATGGTTCAAGAGCATACAAGGGAAATTAGAACAAAACCATTATAATAATTTTAAGGATTACCTTGCATTGACTATTAATAGCTTTACATTTGTCTGCTGCTAAACCCCATCTCAAAAGAATCGTTGCTGCATCACTAAACCTGTAGTCATCCACAAACGAAAATATTAACTCAATTTAACCAATAGATAAAATGTAGACCTGTTCTGAGCAGTTACAATGCAACCAAAATGGTAGCATGTAGGAGCTCATCTTCTGTACTAGAAATTAACCTGATAAGACAACATTGAAAAATTACCATTTCAATAAACTGGAAAAATTTGCACTCGGAAAGTTTAAATGCCCCGTCTTGGATATATGTTGGAAAATAAAAAATGCCTTTCTACATAAATCATGAATCATATTCCTAGCTGATATCATTATCAGTTTATGCAACTAATCCTTCAAGGATATTGCCAGATTGATATCAAAAAAGCGTAACATATGAAAATGATACCAACCCTACTGATCTATTCAAAGGAAAGAAAGCCCATTTGAACAATATCTGTAGATTTTGTAGCTTCTTGACTCCTTTTGGAGATTTCGCTGCTCCCTAGAAGATTAATCATCCAGGCTGGAATCAGAATGTAAGCCCTATGGATACCAAGTTGACCCCTACTGCAGAAAATAAATTGGCATTCATTTTGACAGAATTACACTTTTCATTTGTGTGGCTAGAAAATTACAAGTTTCCTGTTCAAGTTAGTATCAAGGGTATTTCTCTTCCTAACAGCTTGGAGATGATTAACAATCACTTTGTGGATGAATCTCCCCTCTTAATTTGGATAGACCAAGAGTCAATCAAGAATACACAAGGATGCCTTAACCTCTTCTATAATATTTCAGGGGCAAGTTGTCCATGAACATAAGACGCTTTTGGTTGGTTGGCCTTGATGACATTCCCAAATGGATTCCTTCAGCTTGGAACTACATCCAGCATGATTATGTCCCATCTCAAGATCCTAATTCTAAATAGGTCTACCAGCTTCTTTAGTCCAAGCTACAATTCAGGCAATTCAAAGACCTTCCTTTTCCAGGTAAGTTACTGTTGTCTCGAGAATCCTACAGGCCTCCCACATTTATTACATTTCCTGTTGGCTGCCCAGCAAGACTCGATTCAAACTGTTGGAGAACATTCTTGATCATTTCAGTGGTCTAGATATGGTGGATAGGGAGGTCTTCCTATGGTTCCCTGGGATGTCTATATAATGGCCAAGGAGGGGGGTTTGGACCTTATTGATGTTGCCTCGGAAGGCAGCATTCTTGTTGCCAAGTTGTAACACCCCCAATTACCCACTGAGGTGTATCACTACCTCTGTAACCTAATCTTTCTAAAATTTCCCCTTCAATTCAGTTCCTGTAACATTTATCAAGAATGTCTAAGGCATTCTATCTTGCAATGCATTCCTGTACAGGAATGTAATTGCATAAATGACAGCATTTAATTTGCTATTCACATGCAACACAAGAAGATACATGAATATTCACAGCAAAAAGCATATAAACATAAGAATAGGCACTTATCTTTTAAAGAAAACACCGATTGGTTGTAGACCTCAAACGTTCCACCGACCCATAGACCATGCTGCTCATAATTTCTCAGCAGTGGGTCACCCCCGAGCTAGGGCCACAACTCCACAAGCACAAAGGCTTACATTAAGCCAGCTATGGCATCTAACTAGTGTCAAACATGAACAGGGCCAGGGTACCAAACTCCAGCAGCCTCCCACCAACAGTCTCACATCCGCCATCAACCCACATAACCCCAAGTATTGCACCCCCTTCTCAGCACCTGCAGTCCATCAAGCTATGCGACTACCCTTCCATGGGTTTTCAACTTGGCCAGCCAACAATGTCATAGAGCCTTGTGGATTATAGGAGTTCCAGCTGCCCTCAAGAATTTTTCCCTGAATAACCTTCTCACACTAGGGAAACCTATCCCCTTTTTCCCGAAATCACCTAGAGGCTAGGACTTTACTGAAAGCCAATCATATCACACGGTCACCCCTTCTTCCCCCCATACAACTAATGCAATGGATGATGGAATGACTTTAACACACTTTACTTTTATGCACATATCCCTTCTTTGACAAATGGCACACTCTGGAGTCTGAAGTCACCTTATGAACATAGGAAAAGCCATGTGCAATTTTTTACTTAAGCTTGTTTTAATAATAGCTTTACCACCTAGGCTTAACCTCTTCACCACTTATCTCTTAACCTCCCCTTTCACACTCATGGAGTCTTAGCCGTCATACTCTCTTGTATGATTCGGTCTACAATAGTGGTGCATTCTATTGATATGCATGTGATTTCATAATTACAAAACTAGGCTCTCTTGAACATATCAACACATACATACTAGCCTAAAACACTTATGTACATGGGCATATCGACCCGAAAATAGTCATCGGCCCGCTTGCCTAAACATGATATGTATATCACCAATACAGGGGTCATCCTAGCGGTGTTACAAAAATGGACGCTGATATGCCTATAGAGATCCTTTTGAAGGCAGTCGTTATTATGCCATAGCTGTATTTCAGCTCAGAATATGATTAAAATCCACGGCACTTTTGGGTTGTGTGATATAATCTCCTCTCCTCTCACTTTTTTTTGTATTTTTGGGTCCTTCATTTGCAAAAGTATTTGGAGGCCTAGAAGTATTTTTCCAAACTAGTCAAGTCGAATTTCTCAAGTAGCAAGTAGATTGGGACTTGGCCTAGCACCTAATTTGGAGTTGGAAACAATGAACTAGTGCATTGTCGAGTTGCCACAGTTCCAAGTATTGAAAAATGTAACTAGTGTCGGTCTTCATAATTATATTCGAGTCATAATGAAATATATTTGTCAAAAGAAAGAAAAAGAAATTTGACTTATTAAAGCATGGGTTTCATGCTTGGGTCAATTTTTTTTAGGTCAAAGACTCAATTAAAGGCTTCTAGGGTTTATGTCAAGTGTCCTTGTCCATGTCATATTGTAAAAGACCCTTCTTGGGATTTGTTTGTCAAGAAAGAAATTTATTTTAATGTAAAATAGGTCAATCAGGCCTCCTCCACCAAGTCAGCCTCAAACTGGACAAGTCGGTCTAGCTGAGGGGCAAAATCTCCTATATAAAGGCAGCAACTCGACCTCGTTTGGAGCACTCACTCATCAAATTCGATCTGCAACTTCTGGGGTCAAAAAAAGTGTGAATTTCAAGGAAATAAGATGAAAAGGCAAGTGGAGGACATTATCTACCTGAGGAAGTCGAAATTTTCTCTCTTATCTCACACATGAACTTAAGTTGTTGGAGGACCGAAACTACAATTCTATTGTTGGGCTGAAATTCTATAGCTAGGGGCCGAAATTCTATAGCTAGGGGTTGTAGTTCTATAACTAGGAAGTCAAATTTATGGATTATTGTTGGGTTGAAGTTGTTGGATAAGAAGATACTACTAAATCATCTTGGAAGGCTAACTTGGTGGAGGAGGAAGGTCTATTAGTCTAATCATCTTAAATCTACTTAAGGAAGAGTTTTGACTAGGTTTCCCCCTATATAGGGGTTTTAGCCCTGGCTAAATGCCTAGCTCTAGTGTCCCTAATCTTCATGTTTTTGCTTTGATAATTGCTTGATAAGAAGAAGATAAAAAAAGAACATAATAATATCACCAGTAATTATCATCATACTTTCTGCCTTTCCGATTTTCTAACATGGTATCAGAGCTAAGGTGAAAAAGAAGGAAAAAGGCTAACTAAAGATCTATTGAAGAAAAAGGCGATCAAATAAAGGTCATTAAGGAAAAGGATTATATAAGAAGAGAATCCTATTGCCTATAGGAACTATGTCAACTTCAATGAAGGGAGAAAACAAGCTAGAAGGAGCCTCCAACTATAGGGCATGAAAAAAGAGGATAGATCTCATCCTCAAAAAGAATAAAGTTTTGGATTGTGTTCAAGGAAAAGTCAAGAAGTCTACAGATGACGTAGAGAAAGTAAAGTTCAGAGAAACCGAAATCTTGGCCATGAACTTAATAGTGGATGGAGTAAAGGACAACTTAATTCCATATATATCCAACATAGATTCCACTCAAGAAATGTATGAGACTCTCTCCAAATTATTCACCATCAAAAACATTGGTCAAATAACAAGCCTCAAGAATGAATTAAGAACTATTAATATGACAAAAGACAATACTGTATCATCCTACTTTATAAGGATATCTAGAATCAAGGATGAACTCCAAGCAATAAATGAAATTGTACCAGAAAAAGAGCTCATAATTACTTCTCTTCTAGGACTACCAAAATCTTGGAGTGTCTTTGCATCAGGACTTAATAGTGGAAGGATACTCCAACATTTGAACAAATGGGGAATGCATGCAATCAAGAAGAAGCTCGAATATCATTAGTAATTAACAAGGATGAAGAAAAAAATACCTCTAATTCCTATTATGCTCATCACAAGAAGGGAACCTTCAAGAAGTTCAAAGGACCAAAGAAGAAAGTTGACCTATCCAAGATTGAATGTTACAACTATCACAAGATGGGTCACTACAAAAATCAATGTCCAAAGAATCCAAAGAATAAGAAAAGAGATAGGGATCAAACAAATGTTATCAGTGAAGCTCCTCATTTATCCAACATAGATTCCACTCAAGAAATCAAGAACATTGGTCAAATAACAAGCCTCAAGAATGAATTAAGAACTATTAAGATGACAAAAGACGATACTGTATCATCCTACTTTCTAAGGATATCTAGAATCAAGGATGAACTCCAAGCAATAGATGAAATTGTACCAAAAAAAAGAGTTCATAATTACTGCTCTTCTAGGACTACCAAAATCTTGGAGTGTCTTTACATCAGGACTTAACAGTTGGAAGGATACTCCAACATTTAAACAAATGTGGAATGCATGTAGTCAAGAAGAAACTTGAATATCATTAGTAATTAACAAGGAGGATGAAGAAGAAAATACCTTTAATGCCTATTATGCTCATCACAAGAAGAAGGGAACCTTCAAGAAGTTCAAAGGACCAAAGAAGAAAGTTGACCTATCCAAGATTGAGTGTTACAACTATCACAAGATGGGTCACTAAAAAAATCAATGTCCAAAGAATCCAAAGAATAAGAAAAGAGATAAGGATCAAACAAATGTTATCGATGAAGCTCCTCATATATCCAACATAGATTCCACTCAAGAAATGTATGGGGCTCTATCCAAATTATTCACCATCAAAAAAATTGGTCAAATAACAAGCCTCAAGAATGAATTAAGAACTATTAAGATGACAAAAGACGATATTGTATCATCCTACTTTATAAGGATATCTAGAATCGAGGATGAACTCCAAGCAATAGATGAAATTGTACCAGAAAAAGAGCTCATAATTATTGCTCTTCTAGGACTACCAAAATCTTGGAGTGTCTTTGCATCAGGGCTTAACAGTTGGAAGGATACTCGAACATTTGAACAAATGTGGAATGCATGCTATCAAGAAGAAGCTCGGATATCATTAATAATTAACAAAGAGGATGAAGAAGAAAATACCTCTAATGCCTATTATGATCATCACAAGAAGAAGGGAACCTTCAAGAAGTTCAAAGGACCAAAGAAGAAAGTTGACCTATCCAAGATTGAATGCTACAACTATCACAAGATGGGTCACTACAAAAATCAATGTCTGAAGAATCCAAAGAACAAGAAAAGAGATAGGGATCAAACAAATGTTATCGATGAAATTCCTCATATATCCAACATAGATTCCACTCAAGAAATGTATGAGGCTCTCTCCAACTTATTCACCATCAAGAACATTGATCAAATAACAAGCCTCAAGAATGAATTAAGAACTATTAAGATGACAAAAGACGATACTATATCATCCTACTTTATAAGGATATCTAGAATCAAAGATGAACTCCAAGCAATAGATGAAATTGTACCAGAAAAAGAGCTCATAATCATTTCTCTTCTAGGACTACCAAAATCTTAGAGTGTCTTTGCATCAGGACTTAACAGTTGGAAGGATACTCCAACATTTGAACAAATGTGGAATGCATGCAGTCAAGAAGAAGCTCGAATATCTTTAGTAATTAACAAGAAAGAGGTAGAAGAAAATCCCTCTAATGCCTATTATGCTCATCACAAGAAGAAGGGAACCTTCAAGAAGTTTAAAGGACCAAAGAAGAAAGTTGACCGATCCAAGATTGAATGTTACAACTATCACAAGATGGGTCGCTACAAAAATCAATGTCCAAAGAATCCAAAGAATAAGAAAAGAGATAGGGATCAAACAAATGTTATCAATGAAGCTCCACCCAAGAAGAACAATATTGAAGAATTGGAAGTCAAGGACTTATACTACTAAGTACTCTCTCTCACATATCTCTCTTAGTCTTCTAGTTTAAAGTTTTGAATTGTTTTCCTTCATGTTTTGATTTCTAGAATTTACAGGTCCAAAATGTCTAGTTAGAACATTTTTGAATTATTTTGATGAGTTATAGGTATCCCTCAGAAAGATTGGATTAAGCGGGAGCCTTCACCGTTTTAGCCAAAGATTAAGTATCTTATTCCTTGTTTCCTCTTCTATGTTTGGTTTCCCTCTCATATCAATATTTGTTTGTATTATATGCTAAATATCTTTTCTTTGTATTTTCCTTGGCAAGAAAAGATTGCAAAATACACAAAGGTTATGGAGAATAATTCAAAGGATAAATCTTAAAGCATGGAAGAAGCTGTGTTGCAAAGGAATCCCTTCAAGAATTAATGCCCTACAAGGTTTGTTAAGGAACAACTTAAAGGTATGTCTTAGAATGTCAAGCTAGGAGTAACTCCACGAATGAATAGTTGCCTTTGCATTAAGAGATAATATGAATATATTGGGTTTCATGTCCCAATGTCTCTTCATCTTCCAACTTCTTTTAGTTTTTGTTATTTACAATATGTACATGGATTTCCTAATCCCAAAGATTAGGTCTCAACATCCCCCCCTTACTCTGAAGGAATGTTGGTGAGTCCAAGCATCATTCTAAATCATTCAAACTTTTCCCTTCCAAGCACTTTGGTGAAAATGTCTGCAATCTGCTCATTTGTGGAACAATGTCAAAGGTGGATTGTTTTGGCCTCTTCATGATGTCAAATCAAATGGTATTTTGTATTGATGTGCTTCGTTCGATCATGGAACTTTGGGTTCTTGACCAACTTTATTGCAAGAGAAGTTGAATGCACTTGTTTATCCTGCAAATCTTCTAAAAATTTCCTAAGCCATGCAATTTCTTTTGTTGCTTCAGTTGCTACCACATATTCTGCCTCAATTGTGAAATTTGATGGAATTGATTGTTTGTGTGACCTCGAGAAGACAATTCCTGATCCAAGACTCATAACATAGCCTGAAGTAGATACCACAGTTTTTTATCTCCATCAAAATCTGAATTAGAGTATCCAATAAAGCTAAAGTCATCCACTTGTGTATACTTGAGTCCAAAGTCTTGAGTTCCCTTCAAGTATTTTAGAACTCTTTTTGCAGCAGACCAGTGACCCTCACAAGGCTTTTGCATAAACCTAGAGAAGATTCCAATAGCAAATGAAATGTCTGGTCTGGTAGCAGTCAGGTAGTTGAGACTTCCTACAAGTTGACTGTACTTTGTTGCATCCTCAAAGTCTTGTCCTTCAGTGGATGTGAGATTTAAGTTTTGTTCCATTGGAGTAGTCAAAGGATTGCACTCAGCCATGTCAAACATGTTCAACAGATCTCCAATGTACTTCTTTTGAGAGAGGAATATAAACTTCAAATCTTGAGTTACTTCAATACCAAGGCAGTAGTGAACATATCCCAAATTTGTCATTTCAAAACCTTTCCTCGGTTCTTTCTTTATGGATGCAATGTAGCTCTCATTGTTCCCCGTCATCAAAAGATCATCTACATACACCACAAGATATACAATTGTTTTGCCAACTTTCTTAACAAACAAAGTTGCATCATCAAGATCATAATGTTTCAAATTGAGTTTCAAAAGATGCTCGGTGCTTGTTTGAGGCCATACAAGGATTTTACAAGCTTGCATATTTGGTGTCCCTGACCCTTCACAACAAATCCTTCTAGTTGGGACATAAAAACATTATCTCCATTCAAGAAAGCATTTTTACATCCATTTGATGAAATTTCCAACCGCTCTGTGCTTCTAAGGCAAAGAGCATCCGGATGGTAGCCCATTTCATTGTGGGGGCAAAAGTCTCCTCATAGTCAACCCCTTCATTCTATGCAAAACCTTTTGCCACAAGCCTGGCAATGTGCTTGTCAAGTGAGCCATATTCTTTATACTTGTTCTTGAAGACCCACTTGCAACCTATTGGTTTGGTTCCCAATGGAGGATCAACCATCTTTCAAGTGCCATTCTTTATCAAAGCATCATATTCTTTTTGCATCGCTTCTTTCCATTCATCATGAGAAACGGCTTCTTTGAAGGAAATTGGTTCAAAATATGTAGACAAATTCGGTACACAATCATAAGAAACATCCATATCAACCAGTGAATCAGGATTGTCTACATCACCTCCATTTGTCTAATTGAGCTTCTTGTTCCTGTCTTTCCAACCTCATCAGGACGAACACTTTCAAGTGTATTTGTCAGCCATTTTGGAGGACCTTTTTGAGATGGCCCAGGTTGCTCAGTTGACTGAGTTGGGGCTGAATCAAGATCTAGTCTCCCAATTTTGTCAATCACATCACTCAAAGTGTCATCTTGATCAATGGTCGGAGCTTCATGTGGGGGAGAGAATGCTTCAAAAGAAGATTCCACAAATTGATCCAGTACAGGGATCCCCCCTTCAAGATGTGGAATCTCATTATCAAACCCTTGAAAAAACTTTGCATGTCTGAATCTATCCAAGCGATCAAGTTGTGGCTCAACAACATTGTCAGCCTTAGAAGATTCAAGAAAGATCACATCTCTAGATATTATAAACTTCTTATTCACTTCATCATAAAGATGGTATGCTTTGGATGTGTTTGAGTACCCCTAGAAAATACATTTGTGACTCCTTGCACCGAATTTGTTTCTCTGTTCCTTAGGTATCAGGGCATAACAGGTGGAACCAAAAACTCTGAGATGCCTCACCAAAGGAATGTGGCCATACCACATTTCATAGGGAGTCTTGTTTTTTATAGCATTAAATGGACACCTATTCTTTATATACACAGCACATAGAACTGCATCAGCCCAAAACATCAGTTTAACATTCTTGAAAAACATCATGGAACGTACCATATTTAAGATTGTCCTGTTCATTCTTTCAGCAACTCCGTTCTATTGGGGATTAAAAGGCACAGTTGTTTGATGTTTGATCCCACATTGGTGAAGATAGTTTTCAAATTTGTTTGATGTATATTCTTTTCCATTATCAGTATGAATAGATCCAAAATGAGATTATGAATCATTTTCAATCCATGCATGAAAGTTCTTGAATGTTTCAAAACCTTCAGATTTGTTCTTCAATAAATAAACCCAACACATTTTAGTGTAGTCATCAATAAATGTCATCAGATATTTATTACCATTTGCAGAAGGAACAAGCATTGGACGACATAAATCAGAATGAACAAGTTCAAGTTTTCTATGTGCTCTGCACTGAGAATCATGAAAAGATTGTTTGTTGTGCTTTCCTAAGATACAAGCATCACATTGCTTAAGTTTCCTAGGAATTGTAGGCAAACCAGTAACACCATTTTTCTTCAACAAATGAAGGTTGTCATAGTTCAAGGGTCCAAATCTAGCATGCCATAAAAGACTTGATGGAAATGTACCTTCATCATAGTGATAACTGTATGAAAATTTATCTGCACGAACAAAGGTTCCTTCTAGCTTCAGAAGTCTTTCTTCTCCTATCGCGGTCATGACAAGTGGGTGATCTGATGCTTTCTGGCCTCAACCTTGCCATCAAATATGTGAATGGAGTTTCCTTGTAGGCGGATGTGAACCAAAGACAACAAGTTTCTCCTCAACTCTGGGAGGTATAGAACATCATGTAGAAGAAATTCTGGAAGACCAAGTAGTTTGAGCCTGATGGTGCCAAGCCTAATCGCTTGAGTTTTGACTTGTCTGCAAAGTATATTGCTCCATCAACATTATCAGTGAATTCTTCAGAGAAATCTCTTCTGAAAGTCATGTAGCAAGTTGCTCCTGAATCAAGCAACCAAGCATCTTTCCATGAAGCATTGAATAAGTCTTCAGTTACTCAAATGTTGCAATGTGCCTTTACCATGTTGCAATGTTGAATAAGTCTTCAGTTAGTCAAATCTTCTTGGTCTTTCGAACGTTAATTGCCTTTACCATGGTTGCATATTTCACGATCTCTTCCTTCCTTTCATCACACATTTCATTCCCAGAAGCTTCCAATCAGAGTTCCTCAATTGTAGTCAACCACCTCATACTTCATATGAGGACATATTATGTTGATTTCATCTAGTGAATGTGTGACCCATGCATTCCTGGCACCTGCATTCTTGGCACCTGCATTCCTTTAAGGGAGGAGATCCTTTCTTTTAATCATGCTCTTAAGATAGAGCAATGGTTCATGATATCTGCAACCATATGACATGACTTCCACAATATCAAATGTGAGCATACATACCTCATTTTTCCTTTGGGGCTTCCAAACTTCCTGCAACAGCTTCCTTGATTGAAAGAGCTTCAATCCCTTGATCTACTGCACTTTTATGTCATCATACCATCATCCCATGAGTTCCACAAGTTTGGAATTCTTGATAAAACACTTGCTTCCCCTCATGATCGGTGAACATTTCAATGAAGATTCTGTCAGAGAATCTTGAGGATCTAAAGTATCCCCATTAGCAGATGTTTCCTTTTGACAGATGTATGAGGAACCTTGAGCTAGATGACCTTACCACTTATGTCTCCAATGAGATTCCCAAGAGCTATATAATTGACTTCCATAGATTCTAACCATCTTTCACGCTTCTCTATGATGATGTCTCGAGCTCTTGCTTTCAATGCTTATATGATGCCTTGATGAATTCCATTTAGATAATCATGATAGCTATATCTTACAACAGAAGACTTAGGAACTTGAAAAGAACTTGGGTGAGGAAGACTATCTCAATAATGGAGATCTATTACTTCCTCCTTGGATTTATTCTTTTCAGCTTCCTCGATGATGTGGGCTTCTTCTCTTCCTCTTTTGTTATTGTCCTTCTTGAGCTTAGGACAATCTCTCCTATAGTGCCCATGTTCATGACACCCATAGCATTGTATTTTAGCCATGTTCTTCTTCTTTTTCTGAGGACCAAACTTTCCAAATTTTCCCATTCTTTCTGTCATTGTAGCATATTCTTGATTTTGCTCACCTGCTCCCACATCAGATTTGGCCTTTAGACTGGATTCTTAAATCTTGCACAGTGACCATAGATCCTGGAATGGAGTAGCTTCTTTCTTCCCATAAATACTTGAAGTAAAGTTACCCCACTCTTCCAATAGTGCATTTAATACCATTGTAGTCATTTTTCTATCAGACACGACTTCTCCCAGATCTTGTAGTTGATCCTGGATTTCAGATATCCTCATAAAGTATGAGGCTATTCCATCTTCCCTTGACATCATCAGCTTGTAGATTTCTTGCCTTAATGAGATGACTTCTCCAACAGTGCTTACGGAATACAACTCTATTAGTTTGTCATAGATTTCTTTTGAAGTTTTGAGTTTAGATACATATAGTATGAGGGGATCCTTGATGGATTCTATCAGAATCCTTTGAGGCCTAACTTTCCCTTTCATATACTTGGCAAGAACTTAAGCATCTTCCTTTCTTGGTTTAGTGATAGATCCTTTGACATGTTCCATAACCTCATTTTCAATGAGATTCAGATCTGTCTTTTTCTTCCATGCAAGATAGTTTGAAGCCCCAACTAGTTTATTGCTCTCCTTGCAAAAAGACATTTTGACGGATTGAGATGTGGACATAAATATACTTACTTGATAGGATGCTCTTTCTCCTTGTTGCTTCCTTGATGTTGATGATGAAATAGAGAATAGAAAACTTCTCTTTGATGAAGATAGTTTTATTCAATAATGATCCTTGATCTCACAGAGAGGGATATCCCTTTTGATGGTGAAGTCTTGTTGATGAAGATCAATGATGACTTCTTGATGATCCTTTCTTTGTAGATCTTGACTTCAAGATGATCTTCGCTTTGATGCCTTCCTTGAGATTTGATCCTTGAGTGTCCCTTGATAAGATGCCCTTCCTTGACTTGGTCACCTTACCTTTGAAACCATGTTGAGAAATCTAGGGAATAGCAATTAAGTGATTTCTATTCTATTAGTAACTGCTTGTGAGTGCTTTTTACTTCTTTAGATTAGAATCTTCTTTTACTTAGGTTATTAGTGTTCTTCTTCATTAAACAGCTACCAATGCATAAACCATAAAGAGACAAGAGACAGAATATAGGCTATCAGCCAGCGCCAAAACCTCTCCCACTTGAGAGGAAAACCTGAACAAATTCTTCTTCTTATAGAGATTCCAATTGACGAATGAATGCCAAGACCAAGACCCTTGACCTATTTGCCACTCCAAGACCAAGACACAAATTTCATTGATGAGATCCTCAAACAACGATAGTCAACTTTATGCTCCTTCCCTTTTTCTCGACTCCTCTTCCTTCTTCGACCTCCTTCCACTTCAAACCTTCGGCCTCCTTGAATTAGGTCTGCAATCCTATTTCAGAAACCATATCTTATGCACAAGACTTAAGACTTTATCTTATGCCTTCACTTTCTTCGCTTTGGATAGGGTCTTCTTCTAGCTTGACCCGACTCCCTTCTTGTCTTGACCTTCTTCCAACTCGGCTACTCAATGAGAACTGCTATTCTTCTCAATTCTTTCTGAAGCAAGTGTCATCTTCCTTCTTCGCACGTGTGTCCTAAAACAGAGCCAAAATAGATCAAATGATACCCAAGAAAACTTTGTTCTTCTTTCTTTCTTCATGCTGGCTAGGAGGCTTCCTTTCACTGACCTTCGCACCACTTACTAACTTCATAACGCAATCGAAAATCTCTGCTCTGAAATGAAGCAGAGTGGCCTATTTATAGTTGTTTGCCATGATAATAAGCCGACTTGTCATCCAGCTAGGCCGACGTGTCATTTGGAGAGATATTATTATTCCTTTTGAAGTCGACTTGAAGGGATATGTTTGTGCTTGTCTTGGAGGACTATTTATACTTGTCTAATGACTCATACAAAATTTAACATGCCCAAGAAGGTTCCTTCATACATGACATTGACTTAATTTGACTTTTATGACTAGATGACAAAATCTAAAGGCTTACAATGGGAGCCATTACTAAAAATAAAATTCCTTGCTCATGAAACCCATGAGACAAGCATTACAATAATAATTTTTTTTTTTTCTTTTCATCAATTACATAAAATCACAATTACACATGTCATTATGAAGACCGAACCTAGTTACACTTTTCAACACACCCTCTTAACTAGGGAGGTATTCATAATGGTACTTGGTCATTCTCAATTTGAAGAATTTCTCATAAGAAGAGTCGGATTGGTAAGCCATTTGTATAGCATCATATCAACCAACATTGTCACATAGCATGGACTTGACTAACAGCTCTATCTTTCCACGAGATCCGAGCACAATGCTAGTGAAACCAATGATGTATAGACACCCTCATCATTGTCTCTCTCGAAACATACCCCACCTAGGTTCTCAGGGTGTGCTCCACCAGGACTATTCCTATCTTGGATTCCCAGTCCTCAAAGAATATCGGTCCTCTATGACTACTCTTATCTTGGATGCCCCAACTCATCCTCAAAGAGCATCATATGCCAGATGTTTAACCAATCCTCCATTCTGTCTTCCCAGGTGAAGACAAGAATGATGTGTCTATCTCTCCCTCTTAATAAGGGAGGACATATCTATTCCAACAAAGGAATGTACTCATTCCTATAGAAGGAATGTACCTAGGCTACCTCTTAGCTTACGAATTTTGCTTCCAAGTTTCTTCCAAGTAAGAAACTTGTTTCCAGGCTCCCTCTTAATTAGGGAGGACATATCTATTCCAACAAAGGAATGTTCTCATTCCTATAAGAAGTAATGTACCTAAGCTACCTCTTAGCTTAGGAATTTTGCTTCCAAGCTTCTTCCAAGTAAGAAACTTGTTTCCAGGCTCCCTCTTAATTAGGGAGGACATATCTATTCCAACAAAGGAATATACTCATTCCTATAAAGGAATGTACCTAAGCTCCCTCTTAGCTTAGGAATTTTGCTTCCAAGTTTCTTCCAAGTAAGAAACTTGTTTCCAAGCTCCCTCTTTACACCTTGATCTTGGGATATTCTTTCTTTCGTGCTATTACTCAAACCCTAGGTCTAGCGTGTCCTAGGGGTGCTTGTTTAAGGGAAACACATTGCCTCATCTCCATCGCTTGAGCCTTCTTTTTAAGTTGAGTCTTCCCTTTGAAGCCCTTCGTGTCACCTTATACCTATAAACTTAGAATATATCTTAGGTGACCTATATACCAAGACACCTCCCATTGGAGAAAATCCATAAAAAGCAGGGGGTAGTAGCTATGGTGACAATGGGCTACTACCTTATGGTTGTCACTTGGTTTAGTGCTTGCCTTGTAGGGTACCCCTCTACAAGGCCTGCTAAATTTTGTGGCAACATTTTTGGTGTCATTGCCAGGGACGAATTGAGTCTACCTCCCTGTAATCTAAAGATTAAGCTTCATTCGTTGGAAGGGGAAAATCTCAAACGAAAAGATATATCCTCTTTTGGCGACTCCATTGGAAGAACAAAGCCCTCGTTCTTCATTAGGCTTCAAAGCCTCGATGCTTGTAGGGTTAAGCAAGCATCATTTAAGGCATTTTAGATTCACCCTGACGACTCTTTATTTGATTACTATGTAAGACTTGAGGCAATGGCTCCTTCGGATTTGCATGAGATATACCCTACTTTGGATATCAAGGATATTCTTGGATATCCAAATTGATTGAATACATATTCTATGATGAATGTCCCAATATTTTATGTTGATCCTTGTTTAACTATGAATCATGTTGCCAAATTTTTCAAGTATACTTCAAAGATCAACATGATTCACGACGACGGTCTCATGAGATTCTTCATTAATTCATTTCGAGATAATCAAAGAGATTGGCTTAAACGCTATTGCAAACCTAAGACCATTCCTTCTATTGGGGTATTGATTGAAGAATTCCTTAAGTATTGGGGACCAATGTGCCATCTTGAAGTTGTCCTTCAAGTCTTGACCGTTGCTCTCCAAAAGAGGGTCTCCTTAATTATGCTGAAGAAGTTGAAGAAGATCATTGCCATTCCAAAGAGAACATCACCCCTAATTATCAAGTTCATCATACTAAAGAGGAACCTAATCATTCTAAAGAAGTCAAGGTTGTGATGAAGAAGAATGCCATGAGCAAAACGAAGAATCATATTTGGATCATCAAGATGAACACACTGAAAGTAAACTTGAAGATTATCCAGGAAGGGAGTATGGTGAAAACGAAGATGACATTTTGGCAAGTGAATATGAGGCAAGCTCCACCCTTTTCATAGATGTTCAGTTTGATGATGCATTTTATGAAGATCATGAAAATGGTGATCCCAACAATTCCCTAGAGGTTAGCATTAGTGGTTTTCTACATATAGAAGGGAAGTGGGATATGAGTAGCTATCATTTTGACAAGGATCCAATCTATGATATCAATGATGATGTTAACCATGACCTTGTCTTGCCTTACACTCCATATTATCAAGAAGACATGATTATTGATGTATTTGAGCCATCCTTAAGTCTTCCTGTTGTCGTCCCTCAATCATATTCAGGATGCATAAATTTTGAACATGATGACAAGCATTAGTTAACCCTCTTGAATTTGATTGTTGTAATGAAAATCCTAGATGTCAAGATCTTGTCTTGCATCCATCTCCTTCATCCTTTCACTCTCGACTTGTCCGTAAGGACATCAATGGGAGTTGTATGCTTGAGATATCTCTTGAACCAAAATTGCTAAGCTTGATCATTGATTTCTCCAATTTCAGGAAGCAAGAAAAGACTCGATGGTCCAAGTTGAATTCCTCTTTTCACTCTTCATCCATGACCCATTTTCATGACATATGGTCATCCTTGAGATATCTCTTGAACCAAAATTGCTAAGCTTGATCATTGATTTCTCCAATTTCAGGAAGCAAGAAAAGACTCGATGGTCCAAGTTGAATTCCTCTTTTCACTCTTCATCCATGACCCCTTTTCATGACATATGGTCATCTTATTTTCCCACCTACCACCTTGGTGATTCAATGTGTGAGCGTTGTATTGATGATTGTAATGCTTTCTTGATCTATTGCATGATTAATCATAGGGGCAGGGGGTGTTATGTTGATCTAATCATATGTTGGTTGCATTGGTTATATGACTATACTTGGGTCATGCATTGTGTGCTTGCATTGCGCATTGTGTGAACAATCTAATATCATTCATATCATGCTTCATGCTAGAATAGATTTATTTTTGTACAGATTTATACCTTCACATAGAATGTGGGCAATACCCTACACCCAATGCACATGCTCCCAAACAAGCTTATTGCAATGTGCAGGTTACAGGTCTGCGAACTCAGGGATTGTTGGAGTTCTCATGAACTCCCCATTCAAGCATATGGATCATGCGCTCTACGATGAGCTCATCTCCTCGAGCTAGAGCCAGATGTTACCCACAAAAATGGGTAACCCTATAGGAGGAAAAATTTCTCCCGTTATTCACATCTAGTCGGCCAGACATGCAACCCTTGATAGCCACCACTAGTCGATGATGTGCCATTATATCTCTACCACCTACGTCGGCGATATACTTCTCACCCATCTAGCAAAAGCATGTGGGCAGAGGTAGGTTTTTGCTCAAAAGGTACTTTATTCATTTTGCAATCAGGTGCTTATGCTTGTGTGTATTTGGACATTTAATATGGACTATGGGGTGACCTGGAAGAAAGAGGAATTTTGACCATGATCTTGATCACTCACCTTAAATGGTGAATTAATCTTCAATCCTAGTCCAGTGGGACCTCCCCCAATGACCCAATGGGTATAAGTGGGGCACTAGCCGAGAAGCCTTGATTGAGATAGCGTAGTTCCATCTATCCCTATTCCATACTTACCACTTTGCACCAAACATTACAAGCCCTTATCTCACATCCATTCTTCTAGTTCAACTAACCATTGGTTCTTTGGAATTTAGCACCCATACATCCTCATACCTAAGTAGGGATCGAAACATTTCCCTCGGAGGTTGATGCAGCTAAAAGAAAAGAAAGAGCATATCATGGCCACAAAGAAAAATCAAAAGAAAGAATATAAAAATGCAAAATATGGCCAAGCCATATGAATTAGCACATGAGCAAAAGCCTTGTATGAGCTCTACCTCACTCAATTTGACCATCACCCGGTTCCTAAGCACGTGTTGCTTTATTACATCATGAAAAGGAACCCTTGCATGTCCCAACTCCGATGAGCAATGAAATGACTCACCATTATGGGGTAATACAACCGCTAAACATCATTCAAAATAAGCTCTAACCCTTTGAGTTGAGCAGTAATACAAGGAGAAATCAAGAAAAAGAAAAAGGCACACAATAGGGGCGGAAAAACAAAGGTTGAGTCAATTACTCTTGCATCCACGATTGCTCCCTCCTGACATCTATACACTCGAGATGTGGATCCCTATTATGTTTATCCCCTTGACCATGGCACTTGGCCATGAAATCTTCTCCCCTTTGTACCATCATTAATATTCACTATCACCTATGAATTAAAGCGTGGATTGAGAAATCTTACATCCCTTAGAGGTTGGAAACACCTAATAAGGTTGTCCTTTAGTCACTCCTACCTAGGGAGGAAGCACCATTGTGAGCTCAATGCCCTAACTTTGGAAGGGAAACCTATGTTACGGAAGCGGGAGCAGAAGCAGGAGCGGGAGTGACCATTTTCAGAAGCTCCCGGTTTGGGAGCGAATCCGGGAGCAATTTTTTAAAAATATATATATATTTTTTTATTTTTTAATTTATGATACTATATGTCAACAAAAACATGTAGAATGATGAATTAGACATAAAAAACATAAAAAAACATAGATTGATCATTGAACCATATCACATCAATCATCTAGAAATTATAATCGTCATCAACCATGTCCACAAGATAGTAATTTTACACATATTACAACTGCAACATATTAAGTCTCATGAATCATGATTCATCACATTCAATCTTAAAGTTTCAACTTCAAGATTTTAAAATTGAAATTCAATAGCATTTATCATCATTGATCACCAAAGTTGTACAGGTACTTGTAAGCTAAGTTTAACCATTACAAGAAGTAATATCTTAGATATTTCTAAGTTCTAACTTCTAACTGTTAACATGATATGAAATGTTATAAATTTATAAAATGAAACATGAATAATGAAATGAAACGAAACAACTTTAGTCTTTCACGAAGCATCATATTCATAATTCACAATCATTACCAATGAGTTATAAATTATAATTGCCAAGGCCCAACTTCAAACTTCAAATTTTCATTGTCACAGTGATATATTGTTTACAAAAAATATCATTATGATATGAAAGAGTCAAGAGTCAAGAGTCAATGACTCAAAACTCAACAGTTATGAAAGCTAAAGTCCAATAGAAACTAAAAAAGACAAGTAAACTGTAAATGATAAATCTACATGTGGTCCTTGCCACGAGAGTCTCCAGGAGTATAAGGAGGTCGTGGTGGTCTTCTCGGAGTCTCCCGCACAGACCGACAACCAGAACTAGAACCTCCACGTGAGGGTGTAGATGGAGGTGGCGACAGCAAAGGAACAAGACTTGGACCTCGAGCACTGTTACTGGATGGTGGAGGTGGAGCTGGAAGTGGCATGGAAGCATCGTCTTCATCCCTTACAAGTTCCTCTTCCAGTTCTTCAATATGTACAATGCCATCCTCCAAATTGTCATCCTCTGGGTGATTGTCCCAAATTTTATGTGGGATCCTCATTAGCCCGATCACAGTAATGACTCAACAACCTCAAGTTGTAGTGCACATAAACCAAGCTTTCTGCTCGGTTTTCATTGAGTCTGTTCCTTTTCACATTATGTATGTAGCTGTAGGTGCTCCAACACCTCTCTGCAGAAGAAGTATTTCCAACCTGTGAAAGAACTTTTTTTGCCAATTTTGGCAAAAGTCCCTGCCCGCCATATGTTTCCCACCATGTGAGAGTATCAAATCTATCTCTATCGTCCATTGCATGGAAGTTACCATACAAACCAGTGCCACTGAAGTATCTGCCTATTTCAAGGCGCACAGCTGCACATTCCTCCCTGTCAGGTACCAATTTTCTAATGCTTCCAAATATCCTCTAGTTACCTCTGGATCTAAATGGGGTTTGGTCCTAACCCCACCCCCTGCTGCAGGTTGGCCCAACCAAGACGTAGAGTAGTATTTTGGCGTAAGGATATACGCCAAGCAATGTAGTGGAAGATTAAGTCTACTCCACCGTTCACACACACAATCGTGGATCAGTTTGTACAAGTTGGCATCTCTGTTATGAACAACATCTTTTATTTGCCCCAACATGGTGTCCATCTGCTCATACACCTCGCCAATCACTGGTTTGTCTGTATCTGCAAACCGAATCATGTGATAAATGGGCTTGGTGAAATCCAAAACTTGCCTCACACTTGTCCAAAATTGGCCATCAAGAGCGGCCTCCTCCACCATTTCAAAACCTCCCTTGTCAGCTGCATTTGTAGCCCTTTCCTTCAATACCTGCCAATGTGGACTTGATACCATGCTAGCCATTGACTCTCTTACCTTCAAAAGGCACTTGAAGATGAGGTAATAGCTACCAAATCTCGTCTTCCCAATCTTCAACAACTCCAATCTCGAGTGACTGCGGAAAAGGCCATGGGTATTGCTATGATTTGTAATAAATTTTATCATTTTTTTGCCTTTCTTGTACAAATCACCAATCCATTGGTATTGTTCATTTTTGTTCTTGACAATATCATGCAACAGAAGGTTCAATGTGTGAACCAAACATCCAGACCAAAATATATTGGGGTATTTATCCTCAATAATTGCTCCCGCTGCCCTACAATTAGCAGCATTATCAGTGATGACTTAGATGACATTGTATGGCCCAATACGGTCAATTGTTTCAAGTAATGCTTCTGCAATGTTGATGGCGGTCTTGAACTTGTCTGAGTAATCATGTGCAGTTAGAAAGATTGGACCATTAACGGACACAGCAAGAACACTTATCAATGGCTTGCCTTTTACATTTGTCCATCCATCAAATACAATGGACACCCCATGGTCAGTCCAAGAACTTGTCATTCTATTCAAAGAATGTGATATTTTTTCTTTTTCATTATCAAGGCCAATGGTTCTTGCCTTGTCATACCCAGGGCTCTTGTATCCTTTAGGGGCATCATTTATGGCAAAAACCATTTCGTGCCAATAAGGTGAGCGAAGAACATTGAATGGTATCCCACATGCATAGAGAAACCTGTAAACCTTTGAATCCACATCATTCCTACACCCCCTCATCAAGGAAATCTGATATGGTTCTACGCCTTAAAGATGATGACCCTGAGCCTCCATATCCACTGCCTTGGGAGGATGCTGAAGGAGTTCTTTGTGATTGTGAGCTTGGTTCAAAGAAACCCCTTGATTTTTTTGATTTGTATTAGGCTTCCTCCTCCTCCCTTATGTATTTGGCTCTATCCGCTGTTGACACCGCTGCACAAGTTTTGATTCCTATTTGTTTGTCTCCATCCCATGGCCTTTTCCCGCAGAGGTGTCTTCTAGCATGGGTGTATGAACCTGTGTAATCAGTGTTGCAATGGGGGCAATGAAATTTAGTGGTTCCACCCCCTCTCCCTGTTTCAGCCCTGTGAACATATTTCCACAATGGAGTTTGGTCTTGTTTAGTCTTTTGAGTGCTCTGTTCACCCTCCTCCAGCTCCTCCTCACCGGGGTTTTCACCCATTTCACTTTCTCCATCTTCTTCATCCCTCTCTCCAGTTTGGCCCCTCCATTTCCTACCCTCCACCACCATAATAACCATAAAAGGGACCAGGAAGAGGAAAATGCC